>JAFIRS010003024.1:0-162958 GCA_018342105.1 Gonioctena quinquepunctata
GAAGAATGAAGCTGACGGTGGGGATCGGTCACCCACATCAATTTCCTACTGCGCAATTCGAAAACTGCCAACTCGACAAAATTCTCAGAACTGGATGATGCAATCATTTGGCCGATCCCACACACGTCCCGCTTCCATGTCGCCGACAGTGCCTCAGCCAGCTTAGATACAAATACAAATAGTAATCGTTAGACTTATCCCACGGTTCGAGCGTGCAGCTGCATACTCTCTTATCTTGTTAATGTAAACAAACTCTTTCACAAAGGATGCCGCCGATATCTTATCTCAGTTAATGTAAACAAAGGATGCCGCCGATATCCGGTCGCTTAAATAAACAACTGATAAGAGGAAAGTGCTGACGTAGATAATATTCCTGCAAAGACTTGTCGGTTGAGTCATGGCCGCATCATCACTGCTGACTCCTCCCACTTTCCAAAATGGCCGCCGCCATTCACTGATCACGTGACACTTCTGTCATTCAGTCTTCCTCCCAACCAATGCCGTTGACGGATATTGGTTGACACCCCCATTTCAATATGCTGCTCGGCTATTGGATAGCGGCCGGCGGCTATCACCACTCCCACGACCTATCACAGCTCTCCCCACCTCCCACTCTCAATCACACACTCCCATACACAACACCATTCCGACCAATCACAGGCCACTAATCCCCCCACCTTTTTCCCTACCCACATACAACCACCACCCCCCACCCCTCTCATGAAACCGCCATTTTGTGGTGGGAGTAACCGATGAGCGGAGAGGTGGGCTCAGACTGACATAGCCCTACTACGCAACGAACTACAGGTATTTTTTTCAAACACAAATAAACGAAGTGATATCATTGGTATTAGACACTTTTTTGGGGTCTTTGATAATATTTATCAACAGTGATGAACTTCATTTCATACTTATCACCACTTTGCGAATGTAACCTGTAAATATTTATTTGCTCATTCATTCTATTGCGCACGAGCAAGTCATGTGATGATTTTTTGAAGTTCATAGTTTTAATTATATTTAATATAAGCTAGATATCTCAGGAGTATGATTTTGAAACCTTTGGAGATGTATTTCAATGGAAGGAAAAACAAATTTAACCATTTTCTGTTTCGTTCTTCATCATTTGATCATATCACGAACTATATTTTCATGAAACAATAACTTGACTTCAAACAAAGCAACTAGATGGCGCAACTGAACTCTGGTGAGCTGTAGGATGATCATGTCCCCTTAGGCGTACCGACTGAGCTGGAATAAGGTAACAAAGGAAAGGTAAAATGGTGTTTTAAAAAGAGTAAGAACAACATAGCCGGATTTTCTATTGTTATGATAAGTATTTTTTAAAGAATCAAGTGAAATTGATAATAAATCAGAGCAATCAAGCTTACTATCATAACAAATTGCAAAATATTTGTGATGACTAGTGGTTAATAAAATAATAATAATAATCAATTAATAAAAAACAAAATAAAATAAACAACCCACATCATCATAATAATAATATATATATATATATATATATATATATATATATATATCTTTCCTGAGAAATGCTATGGAATTCATCAATGGCACTGACAATATTCGGAGATAAAATATGAATTGTCTTTGAGGATTTGTTGTAACAAAATGTTAAACTCTTTCGAAGGCTAGAAACACAACACAGAGAAAAACTAATTTATTGCCGGAGAAATTAGAACACGCCGTTTCCACGAGAAATACCTAGATGGAATTAATGAGAAAATTGGACAGCCATCCAGATCTCGTGATAGGTTTCACAGTATAATAGTGAGGACTATAATATGGTTTCTGTTTTGCGCATACAATTCCCTGCATAATTAAATGCATTGTTTGCCTTTTAGAAATGTCTACTGACTGTCTAGTTTTCCTCAACGTGAATGATCCTAATATTATTTCATTCGGTGTCTTGATCATTTTTATATATAATTTATAAGCTCATGTTTTGATTTTTTGGAAAAAAATTCATAATTTCGCATATTGTTATGAAATAAAATCGATCATCTGCCTTCATCTGGAGCCCAATGGAATACGCAAATAACTACAAAAGCAGATCATACCTTGAGAAATACCATATCAATAAAAATAAGAACACAACGGTCAATTATAAATCTGATACGGGACAGCTGATCAATATTATACAGCAATATTTTGCAATCGATTTAGACTTATGATGAGAATGTTGTTTATGTTTATATTTCTTGTATTGTCTTATTTACTTTGTCTTCTGGGTTGTTACAAACACCATGTATAGTTATTCTAATCCCAATTGGAACGTCAATAAAAATAAGAGCACTACGAGGAGTGTTCATATGCACTGCCCGGCAAATGGGAAATTTATATACTACCAATGTGTTTACTTCCAAAGCGTTCCTGGTACAATCATAAAATAGTTCTGTCGTTTGGTCCTAGTTGCCCAGATTATTAGTGAAGGCGCTCTCAAATATATTTGAGGAATAAATGCTCGGCTAGCTGGACACCTGTTAGCTGAAGCCGCATAATTTCCCCAGTTCACAATATTCCTTAATCAATGCCGTGTGTTGGTGAGGTTAGGAATTATCCATTGAAAATAATTTTTCAATATACCTATCTGAAAACACTATATTTACATGCTTATTTAGCGCACTGAAAGTGGGCTTTTTCCGTGCCTACTCACATGTCAAAATAAAATAATATGTTATTGACAGTTCTCTAGAAATCGCAAATTGTTTGTATATTTCCTTAGCAACGGGGTAAATAACGCTTGTTTTGGGACAATATTTGGATATTTTTAGTGGAAATATTAAAAAATGATTTCACCAGAGTGAGAAATATCACGTCACAAAAGTAAGTGCAGAATTTCTGCCCACAAAGTCACGTGAGAGATATGGAAACCAGTATCGTCTATTTTGCAACTGGCGCAAACAAAATAAAGTTATAAATGTTTTTGTTCGTTAATCTTTAAAAATAAATGTTTCTTAACAATATGTGGTTTCCAGGTAGATATAATGAAAAATATCGTTCAATACACGTCCATAAATGCTTTTTCCGTGCTTGCACGACTTCCCGTGTTCGGCTGCGCCTCCCACGGGAACTTTTCGCGCACGCACGGAAAAAGCCTATTTTCTCGACTCCTAATGAAATATACTATTATCATTATGGCTTTCTGGAGACCTTTCGAAACAAATAATAAAATTCAGTTGGGATAACATGTGTCTACTTTTACATGGGATGATCAATTGCTATGATTGTAAGTAAGTAACTGAAAAAATACCACTGAAAAATTATATACCGACGCCTATGTCAAGGCGGTAACCTGAAAGAGAATTCCATCTCGAAACTTTTTATGTCGGTCCACTTGGGATTAGAAATACTATACTTGAATACATTGGGAAAGGAAGAAAGAAATCATTATTTTTTATCTCTAGTTTCTTTCTCTCTTCTTTAGAAATATTCAATGTTATTATTCTGCAGTCCTAGTCTGAATCTGGCAAATACTTCAACAATGTTTTTACATTTTCCATTTTTTCCAAATTACTAATCTATGTTTGTGGGTATTATGTAAATTGTTTTATAACTTTAGTTATATGTCCTTTCATTTAACTTTCTTCGTTCGTAGGTCATTCTGTTATTCTTTCCGGTTCAACAATTTTAATCCATTTTAGGGGCACTTGCCGACTACCGATTGAGCTGAAATTTGGCAGGTGTTCATAATGCATTATGAAATTTTTGTTAGAGAAAAAACAAAATGGCGGCTCCAATATGGCGGACGAATTTTGTGATTATGATACGATTGGATTCAAGTTTGGTATGTGGGAGTTTTCGGGAACGAAAATTGTGATTGTTTGTCAAAATTCAAAAATTCAAGACGGCGGAAAGTTTTGTGATTATGGTCCGGTTTGATTCAAAAATTTTATGTGGGGGTTTTCGGAGTCGGATATTATGAATTTTTTTAAATTGAAATGGCGGCTCATGGAATTTTTGTTAAAGAAAAAAACAGAATAGCGCTCCAAAATGGCGGACGAAATTTAGGTTTATGGTCCGATTCGATTCAAAATTGGTATGTGGGGGTTTTTGGGGTCGGATATTATGGATTTAGTCGAAGATTATTGATTTTCAGTTGAAATTCATAATTTGAAGATGGCAACTCCAAGATGGCAGATGAGTTAATATTCAGATGGTCTCCTCATTGAAGAAGGACTACATAGCTCAGAACTTACAGGAAAAAAAGGCCTCATAATAACGATGCTTTAACAAAAATGCATGAATTGAGGCGTACTTGAGTACTAAAGAGTACAAAATAAAATAATCAATGAAAAACCTTTTAACAGACAAGCTTTTATTCAAATGCCCTAAAAAGTGAAAAAAATTACTTTGGATGTGTGACGTAGGTTATTCCGTGAGTTATAGATTCAGAAGCTTGTCGCGCAAAGTTTTCATTTCGAAAACAATAGCGACAAGCTTTTGAATCTATAACTCACGGAGTAACCCACGTCACACATCCAAAGCAATTATTTTTCACTTTGTAGTGCATTTGAATAAAGGCTTGTCTTCAAAAAGGCCGAACTTCAAGACTGATCTCATTTCTGTGCAGAATAATACTTCTTATGAAATTTCGATCTTTGAAATTGATATACATGATTATTACATATGTTTTTCTCATTTTTCTCCGTAAACGAATGGGTAGATTAAAGAGAATAAATCCCTCAGTGATATCTCGTGGAACACTCTGTCTGTACGAAATCTCTTGTTGAATAAAACTCGAAAAGACCTTTTGTGCTGGTGATACAGTCTCGATCGTTAACAAATACGCACAATATAAAGCAGGAATATTTTGCACAAAACGTTGACATTTCATATATTCTCACGTACATCTGGTTCCATTTATCATTCCGTTAATCGTATCTCTCTGCTAATCATTAATAATGAAACGATACTACACGAACAGTCGCTGAACTTAATTGAAAGCTTTAATTAACTCAAGTATACAAGTATAAGTTCACACGTGGAAATTCAATTCATAGAAAATACACAGAAGCAGGTAATATGTGAGGCATTAGCAGACACGAGTCACGAGTTAACATGGATAAGTTTTCGAAAACATTTTCATGCCATAGTTACTCCTTTTTTGTCCGACGAAACCAAGAAGGAGGAGGTTCTCTATTCGACGCGTATATTTTTTTATTATTTTTTTTTATGTATGATCACGCACAACTTTTTACAGAGCGGTTCGATTCCAATGATTGGATAGGTTGTGCTTCGAAGGTGGTCCAATCCCAATTTGAACATCAAAATCCATTCCTAAGGGTAGCAAAATGAAGAATATTGATCGTTCACCCTCTGAATTTCGGTCCGTTAACCGATTCTATCAGGCATAACTTTGTAGTGGGTTTTCCGATTTGGATGATTTTTTTTTAATTAAAAAGGGTATACCTCATAGTTGATCATATTTCAATTTGAAATTAAATGATTCACCCGTATTGGTAGAAAAATAGGGGATGATTGATTTTTCACTTGTGAACTTTGGCACACATATGTAGTTGACATTGACAGACCCTCCTACATCCGTCAAAATGATTACATTCTATGAAAGGATGGAATAAACAAAGTGATGAAATCAACCAACCAGAACTTTCAAAATTAATTTATATTATTGTTTTTAACCGCTTTCTTAGTTGTTTGACCAACCCTCAGAAGTTAATGAAAACTTGTACGAGTTAAGATCACGGGGACCTTACCTTTTATAGTGGGATCCGAAACCACTCTTGGGACCTTGAAAAAATTTTTCACCAGCTGCGGGAATCGAACCCGCGCCAGGTGGAAACAGTTGACACAAGACCGACGCTCGTTCCACTGAGCCACAACAATAAATAGTTAAAATAGAAAATCATATTATTTGATAGTTGATAAGTAGTAATCAAAAATTAAGTAGTTAGTAATTAGTAGATTTCAGCAACAAAAAATTGAAAAATAAAAACTTTTCAACAAAAAATTGAACCGACGAAAAAATCAACTGAAAAGCAAAAAATAAAATAAACCTTCTTAGTCTAAATGGTAATTGAGCTCCTAAACTAATGTAAGTAACTGATTTTGAGGCGGCGCCAAACAAACTAGCAATTGAATTAGGTAAAGCGTAAAATGATGGCAGCGAGATACACGGCTGCGTTTTGATTACTTCTTTCAAAGTAATATGATGATCTTCGATAATTGTTTGTTTGGCGCCGACTCAAAATCAGTTACTAACATTAGTTAAGGAGCTCAATTATCATTTAGACTAAGAAGGTTTATTTTGTTTTTTGCTTTTCAGTTGATTTTTTCATCGGTTTAATTTTTTTTTCAAAGTTTTTTTACCCGACTACTGCACAGCCGAAATGGAAGGGTAGTGATTGTAGCAGCCTATGCATGATTGTATTTACGATTTTTGCACCGTAGCGCCTAAACAAATCAGCCGATTTTGATGAATGAGGTATCAATCGATTCGTTATTATGATCCGGATAACATTTTATACAAATGAAATCAAAATGGCGGATGTTACATAAAAAAAATTGGGGTTTCTGAATATTTTTTTTGCTATCGTATCGAGTGGGATGTCAAATGAAAGAGGAGAAAATTGTCAGTTCACAAATATAATATTGTACGATATTAAATATAAATTATATACAGGGTGTTCCAAACTCGATGGCCTATTAGACGTTTCTGGAGAACGGAACACAGGATAATTTTGAAAATTTGGTTTCTTAGGTAATTAGTTCTGTAATTGCCAGCGCTGCGGCGTTGCCGCTTATATTGAAAAGTACCAACAACTATTATATTTTAAATGAGACACCCTGTATATTATCGCATTTTTTGCTTTGCTATCACTTTACGATCATTCTTGTATGATACTTCCCTATGCCTATCTCAAGCTGTATTCGAGAAATTCATTGATTTCCTTATTATTTGGACTCTTACAGAGCTGAAATTTTGGAATTCCACCAATGTTCTGTATATTAGTTATGTCTAAGAGAATTTGTCCTTCATTAAACAGGGTCGTTCAAAATTAGTGATTTTTCCGATAGATACGAAAATGGTGAAAAGTTCATTTTTAAACAGAACACCCCGTATATTGAAAAATATCCTGAAAATTCAAATGATGTATCATGTTCCTATACCTAAATAGTCTGGTTCCCGAAATAAAGGCAAGTTTCTTAAAAAAAAAAATATCTGCATTTCAATATGTATTATTATCAATTTTGACAGAAGCACCATGAATATCAAACTAAAAGATTGTCTTGCTCTTTTCTGGTCACGGCACACTACTACCATTTTCATTTCCCAGTGTAACAAATCGAAATAGGTAATATTATCCTCTGGTTGCTTCGCTATCAATGTAATATCCCGCGAACTTGGACGGCCAGCTTCAATGATGGCATATTACTCATTTATTGAATCTCATATGTGATATGGCATTCCATTTTGGGGTTCTGATAGCCAGGCCCTCTTGCAAAGTGTATTCGTCCTCCAAAAGCGTGCTTTGAGATTTATATTAAAGATAAAAATGCGAGAATTATGTAGACCAGTTTTTTCGAAGAATAAGATATTAACAATATACGAAATTTTCATCCTAGAAACGGCATAATTGCTTCATAAATATAGAGAAAAATTCATAAACGTAAACAGGGAAAAACGTACTCGCAACGAAAAACAACTTGCCCTTCCGTTTCCTGTTTCATCTTTGACGAGACAATCATTAATCTATAGAAGTAAACAAATTTACAACCACTTACCAAATCGAAAAACAGCAATAAATGGTTTGAAGCAATTCAGGAAATCTGTTGAAAACCTCTCAATGGGAAAGGAATTCTATAGTTTAAACGAATTTTTTTAATATGAATTTTAGTCCTATTATGACATGTGACTCAACTGAAATTTTTATCAAGTTTCAAAATACATGTCGTTCTGTCATAATCTTCATATTCCGTTGATTTTTAATATGTTCTATTTATGCATGTTCCTCTAAAAACAATTTATTTAATTTATTTTTATTTATATTTGAGTAATTATTTTGTAAACTGTGTACTGTATTGTAGAAGTTATTGACTTTGTCGACAAAATGTTCCATTTTGGACAATAAAGCTTACCTACCTACCTACCTATTACCCAATTGAAATGATCTGATTAAAAAGGAGTTTTTTTCCAACTCTCAGATGATGCAATTCAGTTTTAGCAAAAATCAATTGAAGAAATATCTCAGGAAAATTTGGAAATAGGTTTGAGTCATACTCGAAAAAACGTTAATTGGTAATTATTTTTAAGATCATCCTGTATATAAAATTTCTGTTTTAGATTCTACTCCCTAAACTTTTTTTCCGAGTATTACTCATATCTATTTCCAAATTTTTTACTGAGATAACGAAATACTTGGTGTTTCATTTGAAATTCGAAAGTTGATATTAGTTACAAGTACATGTGGCAACACTGCAACCGTGAAAATATTTTTAAGTACCAGATCGCAGTCTCTCATCGTTGGATACAAAATTTCGATTATCTCAGATCTCCGGAAAATTCCAATAGGCCATCGAGTTTGGAATGCCCTGTATATCAATCATTCTTTGTACAGTTCGTCATCTTATCATTCATACACTTCAATACACTACTGCATGTAGGCCAGTAGAGATAGACCGGATTTTCCCAAAATTTAATAATTACAAAAGTTTCAAAACTTCAGTAGAGTGAAGAGGACTTCCAAATGATATTTAGTCTGATTTTGCAACCTTTTTATCTGAACGGAAGATGTTGAAAATCAGGATTTAATGAATTTTCACATTATTAGTGCGGAAAAATTTGCAAAAGTTCTGCAAACTTTCGAAGTTTCGAAAAATAGCAATTTACAGCCTCTGATTTACAGCCTCTGCAACCATTCAAACAAAACTGAAATGTTTGTTTTATCGAAAAAAAATTGTTGTTAATCCTCATTTTTTTATGAAAATAATGTTCTTGAGGAGTTTCAACCTGCAACTTCTTGCGTCAAACGGATTTTTTTTTTCATGAAATTGATTTTGAGGACAATGTTTTCATTAATTTGCAACCTCGTCTGCAACACGGAAATGAGGGTTAAATCAAAAGAAAAATATTTTCGTATTTGTACTCTACCAAAAAAAGCAAGAATTCTGCGAATCGGACGGAAAACTCATTTTACCAATTGGTGGCAGTATTATAATTTGCAAACTATGTTACAATGCGGTACATTAGGAATTGAAAAAAAAATCTTAATATTAAAGATTTTTATATACCTAATAAATGACATTGATTGTGTTACCAAGTTAACTATCGACCAAGAAAAAGCTCGTCAACGGTAGGTGAAATCATTCAATGTTGAAAGCTATCGTTTATGATATGAAATTAGGAATTTGCATAGGAAAATACTCTGAGTACGTTTGGTGGAGGATCGAGAATCTCTCGACACGTTTTCATAATTTTATTGAATCATTAAAAAATGGGGGAAATATTGATATTTAAAAAACACTCTAACAGTTGTACATCAGTACAATTAACCTACAACTGTGTTATGTTACAGTGTTTTTCCACTGTTTATTTTCAAAAAATTTATAAATCAAGAAATTGATTCTTACATGTCGATTACATGTCAGTCCTCCATTCGGATTCGATGGAACTTTTCAGCGAAACCACAATTGGAGAAAGTCGAGTGGTAAGGTAAATTATAATTTTATTGAATTCAAGAAATGTACTTATGAGATCTACCAATCGATAACGTTTTGATATCCTTACTTCCATAGACCATCGATTATTAATTCAAATATATCTTCGATTGCTTAAAAGTCATGTTGTTACGAGTGGAAATTTTAAATAAAGAATGATTGCCTGTCGTTTCTAATGCGATGAAAAATTAATGTCTTTCAATAGTCTTCCAGCAGAATTTAGCAAAATGTTGTTCTCTTTCGATTGTTGCATTCGAAATTTATTCCGCTGATTAGTCGAAAACAGTGATTGCTTCTGAAATTAATAATTAGTTAAAATTTTGTAGTGGTTAACTACGCAATTTTAATCAACCAGTACAAAATATAACAGATATACGCGATGGATAATCAAGTATTTAACTGGACCACTATAGACATATATCGGTATAATATTCTCAAACCTATTTGCACAATGTTTACAATTTATGACCAAATTATTTAAAAAACAAATCAATGATACGAAAAAATGTTCCGTTGAACAATGACGGTTGCAAATCTCTCGCGTCACGTACTTTTGCAATTATTTCAGCAGTTGTAAAAATGCAAAAAATTTATATTAGAGAATAAATAGGTTCCGTTTTTACCGTATGAGGTTGCAAAGTTAGATATCCACTGAGACCGATATTCTCTTTATTTGCAACCACAATAGAAAACTTTTGTAATTATTCCAATGCTTGTGTGTATTGAAAATGACAGCGTCGATAAAAAAGTTCGATAAATAAATGATGCGTTTTTCAGAAATGGTTGCAAATGTACGTGAATATGTTAAACTTTTTTTCCGTTCACTTATCCAATTTGCAGAACTTTTGTGATTTTCTCACAAAATACTATGAAAAACTTGAACAAATGACAAAAAACAAGGTTCCGTAACTTTTACAAGGTTGCAAACTCAATGCATGTAGCAAAACATCATTACTATCGGTATGCCTGGTTTGCAGAACTTTTGCAATTTTTAGTGAAAAAATAAAGCATGGAAATGCTTTTTGCAATTATAACAATGTTCCGGTTCATCGCAGATTTCTGCGAAATTATATAGTTTGTTTTCATTAATGCACTAACGTACCATTGAAGTTTGAAAACTTTTGGAACTAATGTTAATTGATTCTCTATATCTAGTGTCCTAATGTTCTCGCTATAATTTGATCACATTGACCATGAAGATAAACAATTTCATAACCGTTTGAATAGTTATTGCCATCCATTTTGATTATTTTCTATACAATTTTTGTTAATGAACGCGCAAACGTTTTATTACTGTTGCACTGATTGTCGAATTTTCATAATGACGTATTCCATGACATTTAATACAAAATATGGCAAAATAATCCGATTTTTATAGAAACTTGCTTTTTTTCGGAAACCAGACTTTTCAGGTGTAGGAACATGATACATCATTTGAAAGGAACTTCAATTGTCTTTCAGGATATTCGATAAAAGATGTACTTTTCAGCATTTTTGTATCTATCGGAAAAATCACAAATTTTGAACGACCCTGTATGATAGAGAACGAATTTCCTCAGATATAACTAATGCACAGAACATTGTGAAACTACACCCAAAATGTCAGCTTTATTCGGGTCCAAATACCGCAGTAATAAACATTTAATTGAAGCCATGTTTTGCACACAAAAAAAGGAAATCAATGAATTTCTCGAAAATAGTTTGGGATAGGTATAAAGAATTATCATACGAAAAGTATCGTGAAGCATTAGCAAAACGAAAAATGCAATAATATACAGGGTGTATCATTTGAAATATCAAAGCTGTTGCCACTTTTCAATAAAAGCGGCAATGCCGCAGCACTGACAATATTTTGGATCGATAGAGCAAAACTAATTACCCAGAGAACCGAATTTTCAAAATAATCCTGTGTCCCGTTCTCCAGAAACGTCTAATAGGCCATCGAGTTTGAGACACCCTGTATGTTTGTATTTACGCATGTTCCACCGTAGCGCCTAAACTACTCATCTGATTTTGATGAATGTGGGGTCAATCGATTCTTTATTACAGTCCGGGTAACATAGGCTACATTTCATACGAATATGATCAAAATGGCGAAAGTTACATAAAAAGTGGGGGTCTCCGAATTTATTTTTTGCTATCGTATCGAGTGGGATTCATACGTTCACTGCATCACGAGCAACAGTGTAGATCTCATCAAGAGGTCGACTGAATATGAGTATTTTTATTTCCGCCATCGCCATCCTTCGTGATCCAACGAGCCACATTCAAAGTCATTAATTCGTACATTCTGAAATTTTATAGAGGCTATTTCAGGAGAACGCAATCTCGATAAATAACATCTGTTTGTCTGCTGTCACAAACATCAACTCGACTGGTTGAAACTTCGAATTTCCATTGACACTGTAATTTCCTCGTCACAGAGAGCAATTGTGAACATTTCATTTCAAAATGAATAAAATAAATGACACTCTGATATGAGATATGTGTTGTGTGGATGACGTCTCGAATAGCTGCGATTCATTTATTGGCACTAGAGAAGAATTTCTCGAGGATTCAAAACTCTAGGTAATAATAATCTGAGAGTTAGTATTCAATTTTTCCCTTTATTCATACCGGCTGGCTTGTGAACCGATTTGTTAATTGAATAATGCTGATCAAGTTAACCCATTAATGCATAAAATTTAAAAAGTTTAATTTCAACAATTTTTTCGGTTAGTATGTTTCTTTACTAAGTGAGTAAGCATCTTAATGAGGCAATCAAAGGAAAACTATGTTACAATAAAAAATAAGTAACATCCGATATATCGTATTGTCAAAACTGGGGAGAGTTGGGGAAGTTAATACCCCACATCTGACCAACCGAATGTTACGCCACTAGTCTATTATATCGGGGTACACTCCTTCAAAGAAAACACCAGTGGTATGTCTGGCTATATACAGGGTGTTATGAATCAACACACCACACCTGCAACACCAAATGTTACGCCACTGGTCTATTATATCGGGGTACTCCTTCAATTAAAGACCAATAAACGCTAAGGAAATCTCAAATATAGTGTATATATATTTCTCGAGAGTAGCTTCAAGAAATATCCCTTTCTCCCTATACTTGGGAACGTGGGGCGTTTATCTGGAAGCAAGTACCGATCTCTGAAAGATTTTGAAATAATGCACTTGGAAAAGCATTAGAAATATACATATATATTTTATAATAGTTACAAAGCATTTCCATCCGTTCTATATACGGATAAAATGATACAACAGTCAAAGAACAGTGGAAATTACATAAAGACAGTTTTTGTCAGTCTGAGAGTCAAGTAGACTGAATATAAGTAACAATGACATCAATTGTTGAAACGACTATTGATAACTATTATTAGAAAAATATGGGAACAAAAAATATGGAGATACATTTAAAAACACATAAAACTTATAAACGATTTAATTTTCCCACACATAAATCCAGAAAGAATATATGAACTTACTCCATATCACCAGGTTCCAATACATATCCACTCGATATTGGTTTTACACGATATTAGTTGAATTGTATTAATATTTTAATTATTTCCGCGAAAGCTGTTTATTTACTTTTATATCGCACTGTATATTAGACTATAGTTGTATGGATAATGTTTTCTATGAGGTCATGAACTATCGGTTAGAGGTTTTCGTTGTCTTATCTCGATCTTGAAGCATTGATAAAATAATGTTTAACTATGGTTAATACTGTTTACTTGTGTATTCACTTTGTGAAGTCATTACTCGTGCAGTTCCGGTTTAACTTGATTGGATTTTTTTTCTCAATAGTTTTGCAAGTTCACTGCAAGATGATTATATTTGAACACTCCTCACCTTTATGGCACTATATGGTAATCGAATGAAAGTTAAACACCTCTGAAAAGACATGTTACTTAAACGACGTCTGGTTACCGAAAAAAAATTTTGTTCTCTTGGTCGCGCTTTTATATCATCTATCCTGTCCATGGATCGTTCGCGGGTTACATTCCTACACTAGTTATTTTCACCCTGTCATAATGAATCACTGTCTTAGTAATCAATGGCTTCTTACTGTAGCCAAAAAAAAATGTATGAAAACGAATGATTTATCTATTTCGTGGTCGTATTGCATTAATGAGCTGTCAAAACCTATAATTCATAGTTGCTTTGTTTACTCATGAAATTCCTTAGATATACGTAACTCGTAGGGTGATGATTTGTTAATAGCTCCTAGGTAAAAGAAATGACTTTTCATATGCATTCCGGGCTAGCAGGTATTCAATCTATTTTTAACGTGCCTTTGTTTATTAGTTTGGTCGCGTATTTGATTTCGGAATTCTCTTTCATTTCCAGTGAATTATGTAGAGTTCATATTTATTAATATCTTGTTGTTTCTTATGCCTGGAAGTTTTTCTGTACTTATGGGGGCATGACAGTGTTATGAGCTCAACTCGGTTATAAATGATAATTAAGAAGTATGATCGTTCATGAACACATTTTCGGGTGCAGTCCTTTTTGACATTTGCTGCAAATAAACTTGCTTGTACCACCGCAAAATTTGCGAAGCCTCTCTGTTGGGACGTATTCAGGCCAATGATCACAACCATCGTACCGAATATCCAGTGTGGGATTTAGAATACTTTTTCCTCTCGCTGGAAGTTTTCCGTGAGAGAGCAATGCATCGGAAATGGAGTAGACCACTGCAAAAATTTGTCGGTTGGATGAACCTTTATCATTAGATGTGTCCAGCAAATAACAAAAAATTGCCCAACGACATTTCCGCTGCCTCATTCTCCTCCTTCTCCTATATTGCACTTATATTTTGCGAAAAGTGTAGGCTGCGTAAATGAGGTACATTTTCCTTCGTCTAATGAATCAAAATTTGTTGCGCGGTGACGACTTTATTATCCTTCCACTTTTCAATTCTGAAATAGTATGATTCTGTTTCATTGGTTCTGATTTTCCCAACAATTTGCAGTTCTTTTTCGAATGATTACGGCTACCGTATTAGTTATTTTTGGTTAAATGTTCAAATAACTCGACAGAAGAAACGCGATGTATATCCTTCGTTGGGTGGAATGAAGAACCGTATCGCCTCCTATTCCAAACTTATTTTCCTTGTATCTTTTCCAAGTGTATATATCAGAGGATGTCATATAGCCCGAGCTTGTACATAAGGCCCAATTTTCAAAACCAAATCTTATTGGTTTTCCTTTTGATATATTGCTTGGCGTAGTGACGTCCATAATAAGGAATCATTGATTCATCAACCGAATGGTTTTCTTCCAACAGAAGAAGAGAAATTGCCCATATTGATATTATCGTTCGAATGAAAGTGTCATCAAATCTGCTCAGATCGATTAAGATGCATATTATTCTGCAATATTTTAGGGACGTCTTCCTGTCCAGAACAATACATCCTTTTGTTGGGATATTTGGCATGTCCCAATAATAACAGGCCATCGATAAACACTTTCATTTCATCCATGTTCATATTCCAATTAGTATTTTTTTGGGACGCATACACATTTGTTTGGTCCAACATATGCTATAGTATATCATCGATGAAAAACAATTCAAAAACATCTAGTATTAGTCTAATCAACAAGTTCAAAAACGTGTTAAATAGATATAAAGCTCCTAAAAATATGAGCGATAGCTCATTCGATCCGGAATGACGTCTAGAAAAATGTTTTTCAAGGGTTTATTACCACGTAAAAAATTGCGATTGTTATTAACAAAATAAGATTGAAAAAGGAAGGTATTTCGTTTTTTGTTAATAATTTCTAAAATAATGATATTTAAGGAATTATGAAAAAAGATCCTGAAAGAGGAGGAAATTTCCAATAACTCCCGGAACTCTATCTCTATTATTTATATTTTTTTTAACGCTGAAAATAGGGCTCCGCGAGGTCGTTACGGCATAGGCGCACCGTCTAAAAAGCCGTTATACACCTAAAATAATTTTTTTATAGTATTAAATAACAATTTAAAAATTTGAATAAATCATGGTGTGATTTAGACACTTAAACGAAAAAAACCTCGGTAAAAAAAATTTTTATGACGATTATTCAAAAAGTTACACCATTGTAAATTAACTAATTTTTTTCCAATCTCTGTTTTTATAAATTACGACATAAAAGTTTAAATAATTGGTCTATAAAATTTTTGCTTCGTGGAGCTCTTTTCATTTAGGTACTCAATAAAACAATGCAAAAAAAATGTATAGAGAACATTGAATTCAACGTAAACTCAACTGATGTATAAGTTTTGAACATCCTGTATGACAATTCACATCGACAGAAAACCCACCAATGGGATATCGGAAGAGTTCGTGTGGGAAAAGTGATGATATATGAAAGATGTGATAGCAGAAATTGTAAAAATATAATTTTATACCAATTTGTAAATAGTATGTAAGATTTAGATTTAGCTTTCATTCATAAAATCATTAGTAGTAATCAGAATAACAAATGAGTAGGTAGGAAGTGACACAAAATTAAAAAATCTGGGAGAAAATAAAAAAGATGTGTGTTGCCATGAGAGAGGATAACAAGTTTTGAGGAGATTGAAAAAAGTTACAAAAAGGAAGCCACGTACAAAAATCTGAAAGAGATATTAATAGACAATTCAAGAAAAAACTGGTTAAAAGATTCTTGAACGAGAGAAATTCCTAAAAGGAACGACTGGGAGAAATTAGTTATCAAAAATTTCCACTTACCCGGTGAAGAAGAGAAATCCATGAAAGAACGCACGTAAGCTGTCATTGCAATTCCAAAAGTACTTCCACGGGGCTGGAAACATCACAGAAAAAGAAGCAACAAGGTATTCTAATCATCGAACTCACCAAAGTGCAACTTTTCGTATATCTATCCAATAACTTTGAGTGTCTGATCCACTGTTTACATTGTTTTGGCTGAACATTCATCAAAATTCCATGCTAAAGACTGACCATAACTTTAAATATACTTCCATTATTAATAATCATCACTTATATTCAAATTGCACCATTTCATAGTATTGTTTCTTTTTAGTATAAGCTATTTATCGCATAGTAGGGCAGTTTCAAGTTTTTTAGCTGAATCAAAACAAGCATTTGTTTATTCTCTGCAATCTGTGTTCTATCTAACCACACTTTTCTCCCACTGAACAGTATTTCTTATCGAATCGTTAGTGCCAAGTCGGCAATACAGATCACAGAACCGACTGCTGAGATTAAGCTGATTCATGTTCATAGGCGTACCTGACTGAGCTGGGATAGGATAAAAAAAGAGGTTTAAAAAGAGAATGGAAAGATAACATAGCCGGAGTTTTCATTTGTTATGATAGGGATTCAGAAATTAAAATCTTTGAAATAAATTCAAAAAAATATATATAAATTCAAAATCAATAACCAACCAATCATAACAATATATATATATTATATATATAATTTATAAAATCATCATATAAATTGCATAGTAAAAATATGGAACAAAACGTCGTAGATAATACTGAATAAAACAGAAAAATAACCAAAATATGTGCTCAACGGAAATCATCATCCAGGAATTCATCACAGCTATAGTAACATTTTTGCAGCAGCAATTGCTTTACTCTGCCAAGAAACACTTTATCAGAGGTAATTTATTATACAGATTCATCGCATTATATAAAGGGGACTTTTTATATTTTGTTGTGTTGTGAATTGGAATGCGCAACAAATCATCATGACGGGTGTTGTAGCTGTGCGCCGTCGCATTTGTGTCTAGTTTTTGGATGTTAGATCTAGCTAATCTTATACAAATATGGAGGGAGCCGATAATAATGTTTCCCTAATGAATACTGGTTTACAGCTGTCTCGGTATTTCATGCGAAAAATCAGTCTAACAACGCGCTTTTGTGCTACGAATACTCCGTTGAAATCATTACTGCATGCTATGTTATTCAGCGATATATGTGAATATGCCATAGCAAAATAGATTTCTAGTAAACCTGCTGTGTTCATGCATGATTTCATATGCCTTAAAGCAAAGAATGTCTTTTTAGTTTGCTGCAGACATCTTTTATCTGCAGATTCCATGATAAGCTTTCATCCAAGTGAGTTCCTAAAAATTTTACTTCACTACTAACTTCGACTCCGTCAATAACTTGTAGGTCATCTGGAATATTTTTTTTTCTATTATAGAAATTTACTATTACTGTTTTATTAGCATCAATCTGTTTCGCTGACACCAGGAGCTAAAACCGTCTATTATGTGTTTTACTTTACTAAGCAGAACATCAATATTCGCCCCTGTAACTGTGATAGTGGTATCGTCCGTAAAGTGGTAATCTTCCAGATATTCTGGCAAGTCATTTGCATACAAATAAAAAGCAATGGTCCTAGTACTGACCCCTGTGGCACTCCAAGCTTAACGTCATTTGACTTTGATCTAAAATTTTCACATTTTGCAGTCAAGGTGAGATTTAATCCAGTTGGGATAGTTTTTCAATTGGAAATTCAGGCGACACTGTGTCAAATGCTTTTGTTGAATAAAAAAATTAAGATATTACAGAATTATTCGAATCCACCTCTTTATAGATAAAATTTAGTAAGTGATATCTTGCAGTTTCAACTGGATTTACTTTTTCTGAATCCATGTAGGTCTTTGCACAGTATATTATTTTTTTCCAAATAGTTAGTGATCCTGCTTGATACTATTTTTTCATAAAATTTGGCCAGTGAGCAAAGCAAAGAGATTTGCCTATAATTTTCGACTATTTCCTTTTTTGAAAAGAGGTATTACCAATGCCGTTTTGAATTGTTCGGCAAAGTATCCTTGCAAAACAGACTGGTTAAGAAGATAAGTCAGAGGGGTAATAATTACATCAATTACTTTTTTCATTGTTTCTATTGACAATTCATACAATCCAGTAGACTTTTTATTTTTTTATATTTTTAGTGTGCTTAGCACCTCCGATTCAGTAATAGGATCATTTTGAAAAAGATGAATTATATTGTGATTCATTGATACTGTACAAGGCAGTGAAATGTTTTGCCCAAAATTATTTTCAGTTGCAAATTTGGCAGCGTTTGAGAAATTGTAGGCAAACAATTCTGCTATTTTATTCAGGTCTGTAATATCTTGATCATTTTTTAATATACTGATAATTTTGTCTGATTCTCTACTTTTTCTTCCAAGTTCGTTATTTATAATATTCCATGCTGCTTTGGTTATATTGTCTGCATTTAGGATTTTGTTGTTGGAATAATTGATTTTAGTTTCTTTAATGGTTTTTTTATGTTCCTTCAACTGCTTTGGTATAAAGCTTAAGTTCCGGCTTCGTGAGAATCCTTGATACTTCCAAACATTTCTCTCAAATTTTCACCTTTCTGGATGATGTCATTTGTAACCCCGGATTTTGAATGTTTTTTGACAGGGATACGCCTTTCTGGGAATGAGGAAACAGATTCCAAGAAATACTAAAAGCTGACATCAATAATCATATCATAAAATTTTGGAAATCAGTTTATAGTATTCATTTATATTTTCAGGAATTCAACTGACGCTTAGATATCATTAGTTTCTTATTCTCTTCTTTGAAGTTTTTCTTACCTGTCTGAAACATAAGAATATGCGACAGATGGTCTGCTATATTTGGTTGTTTTAACTTGCATTCACAGTAATGATCTGAATAGGTAGATGTCATGTAATCAATGCATGTTCGGCTTGTGTGTCCATTTATATTTGTAAAAATCCTAGTGGGGCCGATAAAGTTTATATTAAGTTGGAAAGACTTGAAAAGGTCACTGAGTAGTGTTATTTTCCTCTGGTGCTAGGTGATTTATATTGAAATCTCCACACAAGATAGTAAAATTAGATCTGCTCTCCGCTATTTCTAGTGCCAGCGACAGATAGTTTGAGAAAACTTGAGGGTCTCCTTTAAGTGGTCTGCAAGCGGTTATGATGGTGAATTACTTTAGTTGTATTTTTACGATAGAAAATTGCACAAATCTCAACATGGCATTCAACAAATAACTTTTTCATAGACTCTAGTTCATTACATCTAGTGTTATCTTTTACTAAAATAAGTACACCCCCACGATTATGATTTTCCCGATAGTATATTGCTGCTAATTTATAGCCTCTTGTGTGATTGTTATTTTTTGTTATCCAGTATTCCTAAAAACATGGAGTCCAATTTATTTTCATCAGCAGAATATAGAGTTATAGTTGTTGACAAATCCCTGGACATTTACATGACACACACTATTTATGGGACCTTCACTGAAGTTTACATTGTTTTGTAGAACCTTTGTTGAATTTGTTACATATTGGATTGCGATAGTCTGGGGTAGGAAAAATGATATGTTTTGTTGGTTCCCTCACTAAAATATCACTAGAAACACTGTCATTTTCTAAATTTGCTGAAGGTTTTTGTTGTTTGTTTCTGCATCTGATGTAGAGTATTTTTGTACTATTTCATTTTCTTCAGATACACAGCAGGTCTCCTTAGACTTGTTTTTCCGAATAAGGTGCTTATCTATATGGCGAAGTAGAGATTGCATTAGATATCACTTTCCAATCCTATTTATAGTGAATCCATCTGTGTGTGTTCCTTCCTTAGTGCAGAATTACATTCAAAAACAAGCCCGGGTTCATTATTACCATTAAACACGGCCTTGACAAATGCTAAGATTTCCATATATATTCTATGGTTTCCATATATTTGATCGTATCTGTATGGTCTAGTGATGATTATAGGGTTTCTATGCATTAGTTTCTCGATACAACTCTCAATAAGTTGGAATTGTGGAATTTTTGTCCATATGAGCACAATTTCGTTTTTTGTAAAGCTAGTAGAATAGTAAACAGCAGTTTTAATGAGTTCATCATCGGGGGCATTGGGCTTTATATTGCTTGTACGGTGAACTTTTCCTTAGAACATTTGCTAACTCCTTCCCATTTGAACCATCAATAACTATCATCATCCTGCTCTTTATTTCAGAAATGACGTTTTGTGTGTTTGGGTTGCTTTGTGATTTGAGAATATTTCACCTGCAAGTGATTGTGTAGTACTGTCCTTTTTGCCTATTTTCGTTTGACATGCCATTTGTTTCCCGTTTTGGAGGATTGTCTGACACCTGATATTCATCATTTGCTTGCCACTTGCAGCATCAATAACTTCCTGCAATTTTGCATTTTCATTTTGAAACTCGTCTAGATTATTTTTAAGTTGCTTTATTTGTTCTTTTGCTTCACAAATATGTTCTTCCTGTTTCCCTAACTGCTGATTTAGTTCCTTTTCATTTTTTAAAGCTTCTTCCATATAAAATTTGGCATCATTTTTAATAAAAATGTGTTTCCATTGTAGGTGACCAACCAAACATTCTTCATACATAGATATCAATCCCTTGCACCTATCTCAAAAAAACTTCCCAGGTTGCTTCGCAACATTTTATTCAAGAATAATGGTCATTTCATATTTATATTCGCAAACTTTTGGAAGCATAGTGTATCTCTGGATTATCTATCATATAACTGATTCTCACTCTATTTTCTAACCTCCTCTCAATCACATATTAACTTTCCTCTCTATTTTCCAGGTACTGGGCCGTCACGAATATTGACTACATCCATCAAAGGACTTCGAAACGCATCGGCATGATGATCTTCATCATCTGGTTGGTCTCCTTCTTCGTCTGCATAGCCCCCCTGCTCGGCTGGAAGGACCCCAATTGGGAGATGCGACTTCGGGACAAGAAGTGTATAGTCAGCCAGGATATATATTATCAGATATTTGCAACAGCGTCAAGTTTTTATCTACCTCTCATGGTCATCCTCGTTCTGTACTGGAGGATATTCCAGACGGCCAGAAAACGGATCAGGAGGAGGCAAGTTCTTTCAGCTGCGACAGAACAGGCGGCGAAGAATCCTGCTGCGGGGGGAATAGCAGGGGGGCTGGCTGCTGCTAGCGGTACAGGTATTTTCTTCTTCAAATTGTTCAGGATGTGTGAAGTTCAATTATAGTAGCGTTTTGGAAAATGTTTATAAGCTGTGGTCAATTGGGATAGATATTCCCTTTACCAAAGACTTTCAGATTTGCAGATTCGTTCTTGGTAATCTTGGTATATATTCAACACATTCGAGTTTTTTATCAACTAATATGGAGATAGGATCTGAATTTTTCCGAATCGGTCAATTAGTTCTCGAGGTATTCGACATTTTGAAAAGTCAAAGTAAAAAACTAATCAAAAGTGATTATAAATCATATATACAGGGTGAGTCAGAAAAAGACCGACAAACTCCGACTACAGATTCCTCATCCCATTTCGAGGTGGAAAGTTGTCATCAAGGTATGTCCTAAAATGCATCCCCTCTGAGTTACAGGGTGTCGAAAGTACGAAAAAAATTAAGATATAATTTGTTTCCTCCAAAATTCCTGAAGGAACAAAATTTAAACTAGGTACACCAATCAAGGTTTATTCACGTGCTAATTTGAAGAATAATTTGATTTTTGTAAACCAGTGGCGTAGTTACGATGGTATGTGGTCATATGTTCCTTCATATTTTCTTGGGACAAGTGAATGGACAAATGAGCGTTTGACATCAGTTCGGCTCATCAATACTCAACCTGAAAGTCATTATATTACATGTGCCTAAAAGTGGAGGTTTCTGAGATAATCGAGAAAAACTGAAGATATGTCCTTAGTAGAGACATAATTTCATATGTGCAATAATCGCATAATGCTAGTTTCTTACAACATATCGGAATATGTGTCAACTTCCTGAACATTTTTTAATGTTGGGAGAATCGGGAAAATAGTACGGGTGAGTCAGAATGAGGCCGATAACTCCATTTTTCCATTTACCATATTATTTGATAGAATCGATATCGCGGATTCACTGATATGTTACCAAACTTTCTTGCATATGATTGTTTTGACAGATCAAATGACAAACAAACCCAACCTCAAATTCATAATACTCCACTCAGATAAGAGTTGAGGTCTGAAATGATTTGTTGAAGTTTATGTTGGAGTATCAAGGCCATTTTTGATTGACTTATCTGGGAGAATATCATCCAATCAACATGTTTTTGATGAAGAAAAACAATTATCGTGTATTAATATCTACTTAAATGATAGAAACAGTTTAGTGGGTACACTACATAGAAACAAACAAGGCATTAAAGCAAATGTTCAAATGTACCACCATTTTGTTCAATACATAATTGGCATCTACGTATCATCGACTGTCGCTCGCTTTGGAATATTCCTGGTGTATTCTGTATTAACGTACATGCTGCTAAAAAAATTTCCGTTAAATCTTCCACAGATTCTACAGGTGTTTCATACACTAGGGATTCGAGGTATCCCCACAAAAAAGTCTAGTGAAGTTAAATGCGGAGAACGTGCAGGCCAATGCTTGGGACCACGTCTACCTATCCACCGATCATGGAATGTTTGATCAAGAAATTGACGAACGATTCTTTGGAAATGGGCCGGTGCTCTGTCATATTGATACCACATTCGTTGACGAACTAATAGAGATACGTCTACAAGTAGCCGAGGTAAAACATGTTCAAGAAACACTCGGTACTTCTGCACATTCAAACGGGGAGAAAGAAGATATGGCCAACGATACGATTTTCGATAATTTCCACCCAAACATTCACTGAAAACTTTTGTTGGTAGCCTTTTCGAAACATTCCATGCGGATTTTGTTCATCCCATAAATGGCTGTTCCTACTAAAACTGAAAGTAGTTTCAGATATGTATTTTTTTTTGTGTTAGTATTAGAATAGTATGAGAATTAGTCTTAGTGACATGTGAAGAGCTTGTGCTAATAAAGGGATTTTTATATTGAAATATACATTCTTGTGAAACATGCCTCATCCGTGAATAGAACATATCTAGGAAAGCCGTTTGCTCCTTCATACATCCTCAAAATCCATTCACAAAAAAATCTACAAGGGCCATCATCACCAGCATCTAGGGCCATCACCTTCTGTAGGCGAAATAGATACAATAGTTGTTCACGTGCTACCCAACTTACTGTTGATTGTGACACTTTTAACCTATACGAAATAGCCCGAGTGCTGGTAGAAGGATCTGCTGCTAATCTTTCAAGAATTTGTTCTTCCATAACATTTTCTCTTCTTGTTCTATTCGCACCACAATGGTGTTTATTGAATTCAAAGGACCCCGTGCCCTTCAATGGTCGTTGCGCAGCTATGAAAGTAGGGAAATGTGGATGATGTCTGTTTAGATATCTACGTTGATATAATTCAGTCGCGCCTCTGACATTTTCCCATATTTCACCATGAATGAAATGCATATCTGCATATTCTTCTAATGAATAATCCATTTTGAAACGATGTTCAGTGACTAAAATGATGACAGATGACTTGACAATAATACAAACTGTTTTGGGTTTCTGTCAATTATGTCTAATGTAAATATCGATATATAAGTCTGTTTCTACCGGGAACAATGAAAAAAGGCTACATTTCTTTTTAGTTCCAAATTTCGGGTATGTTCTATGCGTTGATCAGTGGTGTACTCAACAGCCTACCACAAACTAGCATGGAAGGGTCGAGTTTGCAACTAGTTATCACAAATCGAAAGAAATCATTTAAGATACACAATAATTGTTTTTATTCATCAAAAACATGTTGATTGGATAATATTTTCCTAGATAATTCAATCAGAAATGGCTTTGATATTGATACTCCAACATAAACTTCGACAAATTAAGAGTACTTATCTTCAGTTTTTCACAAAAAAATATTTCAGACCTTAACTCTCATCTAAGTGGATCTGAATCTGAATTTGAGTTTGGGTTTGTTTGTGAGTTGATTTGTCAAAACAATCATATGCAAGGAAATATGGTAACATATCAGTGAATCCACGACATCGATTCGATCAAATAATATGATGAATGAAAAAAGGGAGTTATCTGTCTCATTCTGACTCACCCGTACTATGTTTCCGATTCTCCCAACATTAAAAAATGATCAGGAGGTTGACACATATTCCGATATGTTGTAAGAAATTAGCATTATGCGATTATTGCACATAGGAAATTATGTCTCTACTAAGGACATATCTTCAGTTTTTCTCAATTATCTCAGAAACTCCACATTCAGGTACATGGAATGTCATGATTTCTAGGTTGAGTATTGATGAGCCGAACTGATGTCAAACGCTCATTTGTCCATTCACTTGTTCCAAGAAAATATGAAGGAATATATGACCACATACCATCGTAACTACGCCACTGGTTTACAAAATAAAAAATTATAACTTCAAATTAGCACGTTAATAAACCTTGATTAGGTACCAAGTTTCAAATTTTTTTCCCTCAGGAATTTTGGAGAAAACAAATTAGAACTTAATTTTTTTCGTACTTTCGACACACTGTATCTCAGAGGGGATGCATTTTAGGACATACCTTGATAGCAACTTTTCACCTCGAAATGAGTTGAGGAATCTGTAGTTGGTCTTATTCTGACTCACCCTGTATATGTACATATACATACATACATATAAATGGACTCAGGCTCATTTTATAATATAGATATATAGATATGATCCTCCATCGTCTACATGTAAATTATAGTTGTACGAGTATTTTGCATATAATTAAGAACAAATTTCTATAAACATTTCTAGAAAACTATGTAATTAGAAGATGTGAACAATGAAGAGAAATGTGAATGAATAACTCTCCTACAGGAGTGGGAGCGTTCATCAGTCAATTAGTATTTTTATTGTTCTGATGGTGTTTTGTTTAATTACCTTGCTGACCTAACTGTGCAAAAATAGAAAATAGTGATCCAGAATCAGTACACCTGGAACAGAAACGTAGGCGCAAGTGAGCACCAGAGGCACAGTCAGTAAAGATACTACTTTTTAACAGACGAATAAAAAAAGGAAGAGGTTCTCTAGTCGACGCCTTTATTTTATTTTTCTATGTATATCTACCTTTTCACAGAGTAGTCCGATTTTGATGATTCTTTTTTCAATGGTTATCGTATACTCCGAAGTTGGTCTCATTTGGATTTGGAAAAAAAACACTCCTAAGGGTAGGGAAATGGGGGACGATTGTTGGTTCACCCACTGAATTTTTACTTGTTAACCGATTCTACCACGCATAACTTTGTACTGGTTATCCGATTTGAAAGATTCTCTCTTTATTGCATATGGGATGCTTCGAAGCTGGTCCCCATTGAATTTGAAAAGAATATATACCCCTAAGGGTAGAAAAATAGGGGATAATTTATTGATTTTACACCTGTGAACCGATTCTGTTGAAACTTGGCACACATGTGTAGTTCTGATGACACTACATCATAATGAAGGCCCGGACTTAATCCCTGATGATGGAGACGGAAGACAGTCGAAGGATCTCCTCAACGGTTCATAGCAGCTACCTCGTGTTTGGGGTTACATGTCCTGACTTACTTTCTCACTGCACAGCATATTTTTCTGTTATTTCATAAATGGGTGAAAAGTTGGGTGAGAAGGGGGTGAAAGTGAAAGTACAGTTGGTTTTGCAATCAGGGTCATGGAAATTAGTATTCGGGCTCTTCTTCGCAAATAAAGATAAATGTGTTGCAGGCTTTTTGAAAATTCAATCCCAAAGGGGTAAAATTGGGTTTCAATGTCTGTATAGTTAGTTTTGAAGTTGAGATCATGAAAATTGGTATTTGGGGGTCTTTGTTACAAATAAAAATACTTGTTTCAGGGTTCTTGAACATTCGACCCTAAAGGGGTAAAATTGGGGTTAATTGATCATGAAATTTGGTATTTGGGGTTCTTTGGTAATCAAATCCGCGAAGGGGTGAAATGGGGGTTGAATTGAGGTTGGGAGTTTTTATAGGAATTCCGTTTGTTTTCAAGTTGGGGTCATAAAACTAATTATTTTACGCTCAACGTAATTAATTTGCTTGTTTTTTTGTTTGGCGGCGACTCAAAATTAGTTATTTATACAATCAGTTCGTGAACTTAGTTTAAAAAGGTTCATTTCATTTTTTGCTTTTCTCGTCGGTTCATTTTTTATAGTATTTTCGTTCTATAACTTTTTTATTTCGACAGAAAAATTAATATATTTTTTCATCGGGTATTGTATTTATTTATCTAGTATTCGTTTTTAACACGTTTTCATTAGCTTACTTATTTGTCTGTCCTGTACAAGTCTTGCAATCGATTTTAAACCAACTTTCCAATGAGCTAGAGACTTGAAACTTCGGAAATGGCTCAGAACTGTATGACAGTGCAATATTTACTCGTTTTTTTTCGTCTATCTGTTTTTTTACGGGCCACAAAAAGTGAGGTTAGGGTCACACGATCTCTCCATGCCGGTGACGAGTGGACGTTGTTCTGCTATCTAGAGTGTGCTCCGCGGAAATGAACCATATTGGGGTTCTTGACCTTACAGGCATCGCGCAAGGGAGAAAGTGAGGTTGAAGCTCCAGAAAATAGGCGAAAGCATATAAAAAACCCGAACATAGAACGGAAGAACACTCCAAAAAAATCCGCATACCCATTGAAGTGAAAATTCAATAGGGACAATGAGCGACACAGAGTTGAATGATATGAATAATTATTTAGATATTTTTTCAATATGCCACGTTTGAGAAACGGATTAAAAAGTATAAAATAATTATTTGAATATTATTTTCTTTTTAATATATTACGTTTATAAAACGGACCAAAAAGTATGAAATAATAGCCCCTTACAGATTCCTAACCCCATAGAGATTGTCCTGAAAATTTGTGATTGTGAATTTTTAATTGCTATGAAAATAAATGTAAGATTAAAAACGGAAAACTTGGGGCGCATGGAATTACTAATTGGTATTTTTAAAAGAAATATTTAAATAATTATTTTACAATTTTTTCCGTTGATGGCTCACTAGATTGAGAAATCTTCCGGTCGGTTATTTGTTGTTTCTTGCCGGACTGACAAATCTAGCAGTTTTCTATTTTAACGTGCGTTAGTTCTAACATCATTTTGGTAATAACAGGCGATGATTGTTTCCAGTTCATCACTAATCACCCCATTCAATATTACACATTTCTGCCTCCGTGCTCATTCGATGCAAGGTCTGGTGATTTTGCCTTATACCTATTGAGGCCGCGTCATGCCTAGCCGCCCAAAATTTGTTCATGCCTCACCGAATCCGATTGCTTTCACTGTCGCGATTCTCCCATTAGTTATGAACGAGATCACTCTCGAACCACCATGATGATATCTAATCGCGGGGACTCTATTGTTAATTCAACATGGAATTTCCTTCTCGGTTGTTCCAGACGAATATCTTAGCAACAGAAGGATTTTCAACAGGGAATGTTATGAATGGGGGCAATGAACTACCCTAATGAAGCAGCTTTAAATTCTGACGCCGAAGGAGGGTGGAAAACCTCGAGTTATTGCCACCCATAATATTAACAAAATATCAAGCTGAGATAGAAATACACCTATCAAAAAGTCTGTTCAGTTCGCTTTATTTCGAATAATGATATATTTTTCACAGCTGCATTCCAATAATAACGGAAGAATAATATTCGGAGAGGGATTAAAGAATAGGACGGTTTACATCATTTTGTTACGAAATTGTGTTCGTTCAATTAAAGCAATACTCGAGTAATTACTCTCTAATCTTTTTTCACTCTGAAAACAATAAACACTCTGACAATACAATATTCGATCGCACTGCACTAAATCAAAATTCACCTTGACTTCGCTAATATGAATAAGTTTGTTTCTCTGCACAACAATATTCAAAACTACCGCTTTCGTGATTCGCATGACTTATATATCCTCGTTCTTGCCTTCCCGAATCTTCGAGTGGCTCTCGATGACGTCATCGGAATTCTCAGACGGTTGTTTGGAGAATGACAAACAAAGCAGGGGCGCACTCCACTCAGTTCTGTTACAATAAGCGTTTTATGATATTCTATATTATTTTCCAAAAATCGAAAATTTTGAAGGTGGAGAATTCACATTTCATGGAAAAGGTCATTCTGGCCGTGAATGGTTCCCATGCTTACAGATAATTCATCGTTCGTTCTTATTTCGGCCATGAATTTCACATGATTTTAACAGCAACATGCGAAAACTAGCCAGTAGGTATTTCCCAACAAAAGTAGTAAAATGAAAGAAAAACTTCTCAACAGAAATGAAACCGACGCAAAAAGAAACTGAAAAGCAAAAAATAAAATGAACCTTTTTAGTCTCAATAACTAAACTCCTAAACTAGTGTAAGTAAATAATTTTGCGGAAAGTGCCGAGCATTCTCGAAGTCAATATCAGCGAGACATCGACCCGAACAGGCAAACACGTGAAGGCCCACGTCGTTGCGAGTGGTCGTGCGGATATCGCATTTTGGAATGTTATTGTTTATCGCTGGAGATTTCACGTTGCTTTTTTATGTTATTTTATTTTGATTATTACTATAAAGTAATTTAATGATCTTCGTTGATTGTTTGGTTGGCGCCGACTCGAAATTAGTTACTCACATTAGTTTAGGAGCTCAGTTATAAAGACCAAAAAGGTGTTTTGCTCTTCAGTTTATTTTTTCGGCGGTTTTTAAGTTTTTATTTTCTTATTTTTTGTGGCTAAGCTCTACTAATTGCTACCTATTTTATTTTGATTACTTTTATAATACTTACTTACCCACCTTACTTGCACTATTAACTGTTATATACTATAACTAGCTGGTACCAGCGACTCGCCCGCATTGAACTTTGTTTTTTTTGTGACGACTGTTACAAATTCACTCACGCCTTCAGTCACACAATCTTTGAAATACAGAAACTCGCATTTCTTTATTTATAACAAAGACCTCAAATATAAATTTTTATGGCCCTAACTTCAAAACTAATGGGACCTTCACACAAACTTTCAACTTCGTTTCACTCCCCTAGGAGTTGTATTTATAAAAACACTGGAACATGTATTTTTTATCCCTCACAAAAACCTCAAATACTTATTTTTATGCCCTAACTTCAAAACTAACCCAACTCCCATTAAAAACTTTAGGGGTTGAACTTCTAAAAAAACTTTTTAAATTAAACCAACGAAATACGGAACTGAAAAGTAAAAAATAAAATAAAGCGTCTTAGTCTCAATAACTTAGCTCCTGAACTAATGTAAAAAACTAATTTTGAGTCGGCGCCAAACAAACAAGCAAATGAATTAGATAGGGTGTAAAATGATGGCAAGTAATTCAATAATCTTCGTTGATTGTTCGTTTGGCGCCGATTCAAAATTAGATATTTACATTAGTTTGGGAGCTTCATTATTGAGACTAAGAAGGTTTATTCTATTTTTAACTTTTCAGTTCCGTCTTTCGTCGGTTTAATTTTTTGTTAAAAAGTTTTTATTTTTCAATTTTTTGTGGCTGAAATCTATTAATTACTACCTACTTGTTTTTTTATTACTTCCAAAATACTTACTTACCCACCTCACTTCCACTATTACCAGTTAAATAATATGATTATCTACTTTTACTATTTGTTGTAATATACATTATTTTTGTTGTTCTGGTTAGTTTATTCCATTACTTTGTATATCATTCCATCCTCTCATAGAATATAATGATTGTGACGGATGTAGGAGAACAAAAATAATGACATTAGCGATTTGTCATTGTCAACTACATATGTGTGCCAATGTTCACAAGTGAAAAATCAATGATTCCCTATTTTTCTACCCGTATGGGTGGATAATTCCATCCAAAATTCAAATATGATCAACAATGAGGTATACCCTATTTAATAAAAAAAGAATCATCCAAATCGAAGAACCAAGTACAAAGTTATGCCTGATAAAATCGGTTAACGGACCAGAATTCAGAGGGTGAGTGATCAATTTCCTTCATTTTGCTACCCTTAGGGGTGGATTTCATCTTTCAAATTCAAATGAGACCAATTTCGACGTACACTTTATCCACTGAAAAAAATATTATCGGAATCGGTAAAAGTTATGCGTGATCATACATTAAAAAAAAATACGCGTCGACTAGAGAACCTCCTCCTTTTTGGTTTCGTCGGTTAAAAACACTAAAATACATATTTCTTCTATTTGTAAGAAAACTTCAAATACCAATTCTTAGGACCCTAACTTAAAAATTCCTATACAAACTTTCAATTCCAATTCAACCCCCATTTCACCTCTTTAGGGGTAAATTTCCAAAAACACCGACACACGTAATTTTTTTTGTAACAAAGACTCCCAAATACCAATTTTCATTATCCTAACTTATAACTAACTATACAGAATTTCAACCCCCATTTTACCCCTTTAGGGTTGATTTTTCGAAAATCCTGAAACACATTTATCTTCATTGGTGAAGAAGAGCCGAAATACTAATTTACATGACTCTAATTCGAAAACCAACTGTACTTTCACTTCCACCCCCCTTCTCACCCACCTTTTCACCCCTTTAGGAATGAAATATCAAAAAATTTGCTGTCAAAATGTTTGCCCCTAACACAAGTGGTTTGGTATGGGCGTTGATCGTATATCAATAAATCAGAGTCAGTAAGTCAGGACATGTAATTATATATGTACATATTACCCCAAACACGAGGTAGCTGCTGTGAACCGTTGAGGAGATCTCCCGACTGTCTTCCGTCTCCATCATCAAATTAACTTCGGGCCTTCATTATGTTGTAGTGTCATCAGAACTACATATGTGTGCCAGGTTTCAACAGAATCGGTTCACAGGTGTAAAATCAATAAATTATCGCCTATTTTACTACCCTTAGGGTTGTAATTTTTTTTTCAAGTACAAACTTCGAAGCAGTTCCTATAAGTTCCACAAAGCATCTGAATCGGATAACCCAGTACAAAGTTATGTGTGACAGAATCGGTTAAGAAGTAAAAATTCAGTGGGTGAACCAAGAGTCATCCCCCGTTTTCCTATCCTTAGGAGTGGATTTATTTCCAAATCTAAATGGGGCCAACTTCGAGGTATACCCTATCCAGTAAAGAAAGAATCATCAAAATCGGACTACTCTGTAAAAAGTTATGCGCAGTCATACATAAAAAAACATACGTGTCGGCTAGAGAACCTCCTCCTTTTCTTCGTCGGTTAAAAATAAACAAAATTGACCAAAACAATATGTGAGATCTGAGGCATCCAGTAATCTGATATAATGCGTAGAATACGGCAAAATCACTCTCTTGTTGTCAGAGTGGGGACAAAGCTAGCGAGATTAGAAGTAACGTATTGGTTTCTGGCGCAATACAACTGCATCATATGTTATAACCATATCACAGTATTCCTGCAACGTGAAGACTAGCATATTGAAGGGTATCCCTAAGATTACTTCGAAAAATATATACGTGATTTGCAATCACACTAACCTATTCACCTATTGCAGCAACAATTGGGAACGCTGAGACATAACATTGGGTAGGTAGTGTATCACTAGTTTTTCAAAATATAATGGGGGATTAATTTCTTTGAAAATATGAAAGGATTTATTAAAAAAAATTTTTCCCGTTTATTCAATATTCAATTGAGAATGTTTTCCTTTTCAATAGTGAGTACTTTGGATTGGTAAAAAATGTTAATATATATATATATATATATATATTTTTTTAATCCTAGTATATGTTTTATGATTCTTGGGCTATATATTCATAAATTATTGTTGATCTTTGATAAAACGTTATTCCTCTGGTCAGGGTCTTCCTCAGTAGTCCTTTATTGTATATTTTCAGACATAAATAGTACAATACTGATAGCTTTCGATTCTGAAAGGAAAACAAAATGAAATTATAGCTCATACAATGCTATCAGTCGCCATTTCTGGACGCTCATAATTGAGAGGAAATAAACATTTATCAAAAGTACGTACCTTGGCACCAGTTTCTTGGAAGTATACGGATTCTCATTTTCATGGTTTTCCTTTATTACAAAGATTTTTGGTTTTATTTTTATTACAAGCTTCTGTTTAGTTTCACCTGTACCTGTGATTATGGTCCGAATCTATTCAAAATTGGAATGTGCGAATGTGGGGGTGGGTGGGGTCAAGGTTATTAATTTTATGACAAAATTCAAAAAATAGAAAGGGCGGCTCCAAGATGGCAGACGATCTCTGTGATTATGGTTCTATTCAAAGTTGGTGTGTGGAGGTTTTTGGTGTCGGAGATTATGAATTTATTGTCAAAATTCATAAATTCAAGATGGCGGCTCCAAGAAGGTGGACGAGTTTTATGATTATAGACCGTTTCTATTCAAAATCGGTATGCAGGGTTTTTGGGGAGGATTATGAATTTGACGAAGATTTTGTTTTTTGTCAAAATCCATAAATTGAAGATGGCAGCTCCATAATGGAGGACGAGTTATTCTTTGAATGGTCTCCTCATTGAAGAACTAGATAGCACAGAACTTACAGGAAGAAGGCATCATAATAACGCTTCAACAAAAATGTATATATAAAGGCGTTACTTTCAAAAAACACAAAATAAAATAATTAATAAAAAACCTTGTCTTTGAAAAGGTTTCTTATCAATTATTTTCATAATGAATTGTTGAGTTGAAATATTTGAATATGACGAGAACGATGTAGAATGCGTATCTGATAGTTGCACCAATCATATTGCGGCTGGGGAATGACGTATTTGGAGAAAATTTTGTATGTCTTGTGTTGTTTGTATTATTTGATTAGAAGTGTTAGGATTAGTAGAGATGATCGGCGTAAAATATTACCTGTTAGTTTTTGGAAATTGGATGAATTGAGATTTTGAACAGAGAGATTTCCAGTACGCTAATGAAGATGAATATAATTTAGCAGTTTAAATACCCTGTATCTCCGATGGAAAAAATCAATGGAGAAGATCCCATAACTTTTTGGGGTAAAACATCAACTTCGACTTTGGACCCGCAGCTACGAATGCAAAAATTCCTACTGCTGAGCAAAGGATAATTTATGTATATGCAAAATCTCAATAATCATGAAAACGGTTGATCTTTTAGGTAATAAATAGGTGTACCATTTTCAGTGAAAATTCAATGGGGAATCTGAAAACGTGATAATTTGAATGCATTTTCCAGTGGCCTAAAAAATAATGGTGGGTAACCATCATGGTATCCTCCTGGTGAGCCATTGTTCCGATTGAAACATGTGATTTATTAATCAATATACAGAACTCATTATTTGAAAACATTCGCTCGAATTTCATTGGAAGATATTGTAAAGTATATGTGTTTTTAGTTTTAATTTCTCAACTCCATCACCTTGTATATCTGCAAAAAACGACCCTTCAATTTTTTTAAAGGAATCTCTGGTTCCAGTTCGCCAGGATGGTTATAGTTTCTAGACATACGATGTTTTTTTTTCGACCATTTCATGCAGATTATACTATATTCTCTTAGTAAACTACTCTCAATGAAATATTAAAACTGATCCACTAATCAATTCTATACCGGAAAAAATATCAGAAGCTAAATATATTTCATACTAGATAGAGTCTTCTGATGCCCTTTAGTTGTATTCAATGTCCCTGAGGCACCAAATGTATAGTGGCACACAATGTTTTTCTTTTTTGTCACTTCGCCAGACAGGCGCGGAGTTATAATGAGTACTCTGAGACAACCGAAAACTGTAATTGATTGTAAAGGGGAAGGACCTTTACAATGCCTTCGATTAATCCGAAAATTTCTTGAAAACTTATGTAAGAAGTAATAATACGAAGGGACATCTGCAGTCACTATTTAACAGTATATCCACTTCAGGCAGAGGTGTTGACTCGACTCAAATCGATGTGCCTAAAACCGTTATTTCAAATAGTTAACAAATGACAAAAAAATTGCTATACTCCATTGTTGAATCAGTGATATCAATAGTAACAGGTGACATAACTATAAATGTGAAAAAGTAAGTGCTTCCAGTGGAAATCAACAATAATCAGAATTCCTTAAATACCTGTAATCAAAGGCTAAAATCGCTAAAACTAATAAGAGTTATCCTGTGAGAGAGGACTAAATAGTGTTTCTGCTAAAAATCGATTGATATCCACCCACAACAGTGCTCGCTTAGTACACTTTGTGTAGCCAAATACACCGCATGTACCAGAAGCGAATTCTAGCACTAATACACACGTAAACTGAATATGTTCCTAATTATAAAAAAAAAATTGTCATTATATTTTAATCATTAATTTACACTATATAATCGATTGTTGAATTATTTACAATTTTAGCAGTCCCACTTATTACTGTTTTATTTTGCATGTAACGTTCATACATATTTTATATCTACACTAATATAACAATTCATATCAATTACCGTTATGATTATAGCAATGAACACCCACGTTCTGGCAATGCCTTAGTGGGTTCATGGTTTTTTCATACTCTTTGAAATTCTCGTTCTTATCCATATATATATATATATATATATCCTACTTCTATTATAAACACGAAAGTTTGTAAGTATGGATGGATGGATGGATGTTTGTTACTCTTTCACGTAAAAACTACTGGATGGATTTTAATGAAACTTCACAATAATATAGCTTATACATCAGAATAACACATAGGCTACAATTTATAAAGATATTGTGTGAGTTGTCCAAAATATGACGATAAGTGTCAAGTAAGTAGGAAAAAATCTACCATCTGCGAGCTATTCTGCGAGCGACTGTAACATCTCAATATTTTCAGGCTGTTATATTTCTCAAATGCGACCCAAAAATTATGTATGTGATAATTTTAATGTCATAATGTTAGTTCTTTTCTACGCCACGCTAATATAAGCTACTCGAAATAATAATCCTGCGCAGACGAAGTCGCGGGAACCAGCTATATGAAATAAGTAAAAGAATTAAATGCTGTAATAGTGATAGAAACTCCAATTGTATAAGTATTATTATAGGTATAGTTCATTGTCATTAATCATTTATTATTTTCAATCATACGATTTAACTATTTAGTGGTCGATATAAGCAATCTATAACCGAACCAAATGTTTGTGTTGTGATAATTTTATAATTTATCTATCTACATGTTACCTTAAATTTTTGAATGTATGACTGCTATTTTTTTAGAAATATTCTTATACATATTTTTCACTCATAGTTATGTATATTAGGTTTCCTATTTCAAATAAAGATGTATGTATTATATTGGCAGTTAGTATGAGGGTTCCGTTATTTTAGGTTAGGCTCATGAAAATTGGTATTTGAGGTCTTTGTTACAAATGAAAAAATATGTGTTTCTCTGTTTTTGAAAATTAAATCCCTGACGGTGTGAAATGGGGGGTTATATGGTTCTAAGTTAGGGTCATAAAAAATTGTATTTGAGGTCATTGAAACAAATAAAGGAATACCTGTTTCAGTAATTTAGAAATTCATTCCCTAAAGGGGTGAAATAGGGGGTAAAAATTTGTATGGGGTTTCGGTTAATTTTTTAGTTACAGTCATGAACATTCGTGTTCAACCTAACTTGACAATTCTAAGGGTTGGAAAGGGGTTAGTGAATTTGTAATAGTCGTCACAGAACGTTACTTTCGCTGTAAAATCAATTATGGCACCCAAATTGGAAAAGGGAAGCCACAGGCATAAGCTAGATGGAACAACACAGGAAAAAAACAGGAAAAAATACAAATTCTACGCGGACGAAGTCGCGGGTACCAGCTATATATATATATACCTATTCACCCCTCGTTGCTACCTCCAAAATACATATATACCGAACGTACTTCCTTCATATATACCTTTCTTACCTCCGATATCGGAGGTAACTACGAATCTCACATCATCTTTCACTACTGGTTATTAATATGCCATCTCTATCCATCTGTGAAAAAATGCATGGAGGTCATTCCGAGTGATGTATAACCTCAGATTCAGTAGCTGAGTTGAGCGATTTGCCACCAGCGCTAGTGTCGCTTTTATGCCGCGCAAATTGCCACACGTACTTCCCTCCTTAGCACATAAAAATGTGAAATACAGTTTTTTCCGTTCTGGATGGCGCTTATTTCTTCCGAGGAAATTCAGGTTATATTTCTGATTTTGTGATTTTCGGCTGGATTTTGTTCAATTTTGGTAATAAGTATGGTGTTTTTGTGGTTGGTATTCATAAGTTTTTTTATCAAACATTGAACATTTCAAGGTAGTGGATTGATTTTTGATTCATGGTTGAAATGTAGTGGAAATTGTTAGTGAAGATTGTTAATACCTATGCAAAATTCAACAATTTGAGTTATGTGATTTATGGTCAGAATCTATTCAAAATTTGGATATGTGTTTTATCAGATTGCTTGGTATTCCTTCACGTAAACTGTTGAGTAAGTGTATTGGCTATCATTCGAAGGAAATAATTTATATACAGGGTGTTTCTTAATAACATGCTAATATTAAAGGAGGTTATTCGTTTGGTAATTTTGAGAAAAAAACTTCATATGAACATATGTCCTAAAGGTCTTAACTTTTGTTTTAAGAAAATAATTTGTATAACTTTGGTATGACGTTAGATATTTTTGTGAAACGTGTACGCATCTTATATGCTTCAAAAGGCATTTTCTGCTATACAACATAATTTTTTATTCTTGCCAGTGGCGTTCATGCGGGATTTTCACTGAATCATTTTAAAGAGAAATCCTCATTCCTTTACGAGCAAATCTGGTCTCTTGATATTTTTTTGTTTGACGTTCGCATAAAAAAATTAACTTTATTCATCTGCATCTTACTCAGGAGAAAAACCAATTCATGTAACTATAAACAAAAATGTATTTAAGGGAATAATTTTTAAACGGTAAAATTAGTTAACAAGAAACACCCTGTATATTCTCGAAAACACTGAAAGGTATGGATAAAAAATATATGTAAGAATTGCAACAAGCCCATTTGAACACACTTGAGAGTTAAATATTTTTTTTTGGTATTTGGGTGATTTGAGTTAATATGATCTATCAGTGAATCTCATTAGTTGTTTTAATGAAAATCCATATCCGTTTATTTTTTATATTGATGTGAATAGTCCTAATAGTTGTTGACTATGGTTTTACAGAACGTTTCTGGATAATGATGACGGATTTGAAGTTAGCCAAATCCACAAGTACACTGAGAAAAATAAAATATCGATTATTTTATTTTCTCGTTTTCTGTTTTTTCACATAGGTTTTTATTTAGTTGGGGGCGTGAATATACTGAGATTTGCAGTTTCAACTAAGAGTGAGAAATTTTTATTAGACCGATGAATAAGTTCGATTTGAAGAAGTGGAATGGTGGTGAAGTTATTTCAAATAATTCACAGACCTTTCTGCTTCTCATATGTGTTTCCTTCATCGCTAGTATGGCGCCAGAATTAGCCACCCCGCCAAAGGGGGTGAAAACAAGGGTTGATATAATTTGAAAATGGCTTTGTACATCTTTCTGCAATTTTTTTATTGCTTTATTTAACGTCGGCCTATTTCTGCGACCAGGGCTAAACACCGATGCCGGTGAGCACACTCCCCCCAACTGGAAATTTTGTCGAATCCTCTGTTATTCCAGAGGTAGGGTTCCTTAACGAGCTCAATATCTATGGACTCGGGACCGCCATCTTAACGTCCCCTCCGAAGGACGGCATATCTATCGTCTTATCTCGGGCCCTTTCTGATAAGATGCCTGCAGCTGCAAATGAGCTACTACACTACAGTTGTTAGGGCATTTTAACTCGCACCTTCCTTGTTGGGTCCAAGTACTAAACGCACTCGATGTTGCTTGCAGGCCGCCAAAGGGGGGGGATGGGAGTTGATATATTTTGAAAATTCACAGAGACTACAGATGGCTTCATACTCCTTTGTGCTTAATATACAATATTGATATTGGTCTTCTCTTCATCACTCCAGAATTTGCCAGGCAGTCAAAGGGGTGAAAACGATGGTTGATATAATTTTAAAATTTACAAAGGCCACAAATGGCTTTGTAAACCTTTCTGCTTTTAATATTTATTTGTTATCGGTCTTCTCTGCGTCTCTGATGGAATGCCAGAATATTTTTATTTTATATTGAACTTCTCTGATGAAGTGATTTAATATTATAAACTAGTTACGTCATCAATTTGTTTTAGGTATTTTGTATCATATATTATTCAATAAATATCTAAACAACTCCCACTCCCTTATTCCACCTCATTTGCGAGTGTGGCAAACTATAACGTGGCACCGGTATACAACTCCAATTATGTGCAAAAGTTGTAGAAAGCCATTTGCGGCATCTGTGTATTTTCAAATAATATCAACCCCCATTTCACCCACTTTGACAGCCTGGAAAATTCTGGCGCCATATGGAAAATGAGAAAAAGGCCAATAACAATGACATATGCCAAGCACAGCGGTGTACAAAGTCATTTGTGGCGTCTGTGATTTTTTTTAAATAATTTCACCACCATTCCACTTCCTCAAATCGAACTTATTCATCAAGCTGATCAAATTTTCTCACCTTCAGTTAGAACTGGAAATAATAGTATATTCACGTCCCTAACTGAATAAAAATCCATGTAAAAAACGGAAAAGGAAAAAATAAAAAAAAATCGAGATTTTATTTTTCTCAGTGTACTTGTAGATGTGGCTAACTTCACACCCATTGATGACTATCACACCCATATTTTGACTAATTTGTAATTTCTAATTACCTACTCTTCTCGATAGCTTTTTTGAAAATGAGCGTATTCATTTCTAACGTTTTCATGCGAGTGAGTATTTTTTTCTGAATTCTCTGGAAAGTCTGAATATGAGTCTTAATGTAATATGATAATTATCATATATGTAAAAAAAACATTAATGTTGATCGTTAGAGAATTGAAGTTATACTTGAATAAAATTCAAATCCTATTACAAATTGCACACATTAAATTTTTATGCGTAGTGTATTTATTCAACTTTCCGATTCAACTTGGTCTGCCTAAGAAGTTTCAACAATCGAGAAGCATGTTTTTATTAGACTAAATAACTGTAATAAAAGCAACAGTACAGCAGGGTCTGCGTTTTTGTTGAACTATTTCAAATTTGTGAAACTTTGAACTCTATTCAAAATTTGTTATTAAATGAGATTAAAAATTAAATCGTCCACTTTATTCCATTGCCAATCAGTGTGAAAATAATAATATGATAATGGTTATTCAACTAGAATATATTTAGGTAAGTATATTGGAAAAAATCCTTTTTATATAAGCCGTGTACTAAACTTTATAAAATAAAGTTAAGTCATCGCTGACAATGATTTAATAATTTTTTTGTTGAATTATTTGGTTTCAAAAGGCTTGTCGCGCGAAGTGTTAATAAAAATAGGTACCAATTAATTTGATTGGGCAGTGATTGGTTGGTATGTAACAACTTGTCGAAGTATTAATATTATTACAATTCGCGCGACAAGCTTTTTAAAACCAAATAATTCAACAAAAAACAATTAAATCATTGTCAGCTTAAATGAAAGCTTGTCTTTAGAAAGGTTTATTGTGAGTTGTTTTATTTTTTGCTTTTTAGTTAGTTCGCCTTAATCTGTTGATTTCTAATAGAGCATCGTTATTACAAGGTCTCTTCCCTGTAAGTTTGGAGCTAAAAGAAATCATGATCTGCGACCCCGCACACCAATTTTGAATAGCATCTGACCATAAACACAAAAGTCGTTTGCCATCCTGAAGTCGCCATCTTGAATTTATAGATTTTGACAAAAAATTCATGATCTCCCAACCTGAAAACCCTACATACCAATTTTGAATAAAATAAGACCATAATCAGAAAAGTCTTTCTCCATCTTGTGGCCGACATCCTAAATTCATAAATGTTGACAAAAAATTCATAATCTCCAACCCCGAAAACCCCCGCTTACCAATTTTGAATCGAATAGGACCATGATCACAAAACCCGTTCTCCATATTGGGGCCGCCATTTTGAATTTATGAATTTTGACAGAAATTACATCATCTCCAACCCCGAAAACCCGACATATCAATTTTGAACCGAATTGAACCATAATCACAAAACTTGTCCGCCATCTTGGAGCCGCCATCTTGGAGCCGCCATCTCAAATTTATGAATTTTGACAAAAAATTCATAATCTCCGACTTTGAAAACCCCCACATACCAAGTTTGAATCAAATCGGGCCATAATTATAAATGCCATCCGCCATATTAGAGCCGCCATTTTGTTTTTTCTCTAACAAAAGTTCCCTAATGCATTGTCACGGAATTATGAACACCCATCGAGTTTCAAACTAATCGGACGACTAGAAGTCAGTCAAAATTCACTTAAAAGATTTGACCCAAACTAACAAATGAACTAACTAATAAGGTAAAGATGAATATAAAATAAATAATGTAAATAAGTAAAATGTTCTATTTAAAACTTTGATTTGATTTGATCATAGAAGAGGACGTATGCTTCTTCACTCACGATATATTTTGGTGATAGCGGTGATACTCTCGAGTCATTGTACTCGTGCCAAGTGCCTGCATAAGGGTGCCTACAGTAAGCCGTGTAGTGTCCGTTAAAAGTTGTTCCACTATGGTTGGATACAGCATACAAGTTGTAGCGACACGGAGCTGCGTTATCTACTGCATAAATATTCATATCTAATCCATCGAGAGGAAAGTCAATGAAAACATTTAGTTTTTCTCTGAATCTCTCCATCTGCGAAAATCTTTTCAAGTGAATTACTAAAATTTTGGGGAATTTAAGTATAGATAATGACTTCGTGCATTTTCTCCTTTCCTTGCATTTAGAACAAGTGGGTTTTTCGTCATCATCCAGAATTTCTTCCCTAGTAAACAAGTCTAAACATTGCGACAGTCTGAGTTTGCCAGTACTCTCCGGAATAGGGAGTGAAAGGTCCCAGAATGGGTCAAAAGTGACAGAACAATGGCCACAGAAAGTACATTTCAACGATGATTTCAGTTGACCAACAAAGTTATCGACAATTTTCGAGTTGTCCATTCTAAGATATCTTGACCAAGACTCTTTTGCCTTTTCATTATCGCTCAAATTTTCATCGATTTCTATGAACATAGGTTTAGGCCTTTCTCTTACTCTGTTTACATCTTCATGAAGACCTTCCAATAAATATCTGAAAAATTCCTTGGCATCCTGTTGAGCGTTACCCATAAAACGAGGTGCAAATCTTTGTATCAGGCTTTTCAAAGAAACAGTGTTAACCACCACATCAGACGAATCTTCTGACCAAAGTTCTTTTACCACTTCTTCAATGCTTTTATCAAAGCACCCTTCATACTTGATATGCTTGTGTTGATATCTTTCAAATGTTCGTCTTTTCTCAGATACTCGAACAACCATCTGGTATTCGATAAACATTGTATTGCGCTATTCATAAAGCAGGTATTGCCAATGTTTCTCAAACCATTGAGACCAAGAGTTTTGGAGCTTCCAAACACAAGTGGTTTGATGGAATCATAACTTAGGGAGATGCGCTCACCGCTATTGCTATCTTCAAAGGAACAGTCTCTTATGCAATGATTTTCTCTATCATTGAAGCGCCGCAATAAGGAACTCGATTGGAGGCTGCTTGAAATCGAGTTGGATAAAGATATGGTAGATCGCGTTATTTTTTTGGAAGTGGTTGAATCCAAATTAAACTTTTCAGGTATTTGGCTCCGAATAATATACTTATGGATACAACTTGACATATTTATTCTTTGTGGACGAATAAATATATCATCCAAACGTTGAGTAGCAGGAATAGAACCCAGAATTGACGTTGCGTTTCCTCTTTGGATGGCGATACTGATATGTTGTATCAAAAAAGTCCTTGCTCTTCGATCATCTGTTTTATTGATCAATTTTTGTCCAATATGATTAATTAATTCGGTGGCATAACTACCAAATTAACCGAAGGTTTCAATTGCTACCGGATAAAAATATATTGATCTTTTAAAGTAGAATATTTTTTCAATTTGGACTTTTCAGCATAATCTGCAGCCCCACCAGCATTTCTGGATGTTGAATCAATATGTGATGCTGCAACGGTATCTACGCAGGTGAAGTCCCAGACTAAAGGTTTTCCATGACTCCATGGGATGAGAGACATTTCATCTGGACGCTTACCATCATCACGAATGATTCCCAAAGGTTCTAAGACACCAGGAATATCAGCAGTTGATAAAGCTCGCTTGATTAAGTCATTTACTGTTGAATGACGAGACGAACGCCCGGAACTGAATCTACAACTCAATCCATGCGTCCCTTTTTCGTTGACGATAAATCCACATCTGCATTTATGACTCACACAAATAGAACAGCCCAAACGTAAACCCACAGAAATCCTGAAAGATTCATCATCTAATAGAGTTCCAAGGAATGCAACTGGAAGAGCGTTGAGCCAAGCTCCAGATTCTTTCGTACTAACTGCCTTCAGTCGAGCCTTTTCAAAAGGAGAATTAACAGCCGAGTCAAGGAGTTGTTTAGATGACAATTCGATGAGAGGAAGATCCCAGGATTTTTGGGAAATTTTATTATCAGGTGCAGAGGTTCCAGTTTTAGAACACCATACAAATTCACACTCTATATAGTAAACATCGGACACACTGGAAAAATAATCAGGTACAATTTGATCAACTAGATGTTGAATGCTGTTCAACGAAGAAAGAAAAGCTGGTAAAGCAAGTGAAGATGCTTGTCGTATACCCAGACCACCCTTATTTACGGGAAGTGTTGCTTGAAGCCACGTGGAAAGGCTGAATATTATTAGTAATCTGCTCCAAAATCATACGAGTGTTGAGTCGAAGAGATCAAGTTCATTTGACAGCGCCAAGTCGGGCAACATCTCAATGTATATATCAATTTGGGTATAGCTAGACAGTTCTTCAGAAGAAAATACCCAATATGCTTTGGAATGGAATCCATGCGGGATGCCATCAAATTCAAAGATTGAGTCTTTTGGTTCAGGGATTGTGCCAAAGATTCTTCTGACATGGGTGCACCAAGGAGGGTCCAGTTGGTTTTATTCATAATTTTCATACCAGGAGCAAAACTATAAAATTTTCCTGGTATGTCATCTTTCAGGTCGTCCAAAAATATAGTTCGCATTTTTCAAAATTCAATTTAAGTCCAATTTTTCTGATGTTGAATTATTTTCTTGAACTGTTCTAAAATTACATCAGATTTACCACCTATGGAGCCGTCATCAAAATACCAACAGTTGAAATCAGCCTTGATTGATTTGGTTAAATTATCAATGCATAAACAGAAGAGTGCTGGGCCCAAAGGGTCTCCTTGCTGGACACCTCTTTCTGACAAAATAGTGTTATTTCAAAAATTTAAAAAGGTATGTTTCTTATAACATTGGCTTATGAAAGGATATAGATTCGGAATCTTGTCTCCTACTCTTTCTAAAAGGATATTTCTATGAATCATATTGAAAGCATTCTGAAAATCTATTTTCAGGAATACTGTGGAGGCAGGATCTGGATGTTGATTTAAAAATCGACGAGCAGCGTGAGCAACGGCTTCACATCCTCCTGGGGTTCCAAAACCGAATTGAATAGGGTGAAATAATTCACCTAAAGTTTCTTTTATCTTCGAACAAGCTAGTTTTGCCACAAGCCGTCTAAAAATCAAGCCGACGGCAATAGGTCTAATGCCACCATCTTTTTTTTTAAGAGCAACCAATGAGGCTCCGTAAAGTATGGGAATCACATCCTGTATGACTTTTCCAGTGAGTAAGAAGTTGCAGAACGAAGTCAAAGAACTCAAAAGTTTTTCGCCCATGGATCCAGAACTTTTGGAAAGCAAATCTTGAAGGTGCGATGGCCTCAACGAATCAAGTCCACCAGAAGATCCAGTACGGAAAGATTTCACTGCTTTTGAAACTTCAATTTCATTGACTTGTAATGGAATAAAGTTTTCACTCCCTGTATATTCAACTTCTGAATCAGTTGGATGTTTCAAACGTAATTCAGATAGAGTATGACTGTCAAAACTTGCGATAGTGTCAGATGACGACAAGATTCGAACAGCAGATATGAGATCCCCATCAGAGACTTTATTGATCACACACTTAGCAAGGTTCGTGGTTGGTGGTAATGACTGAATATCTTTAGATATATATTGTGGAATATTATTGTTTCTTATATTACTTTTTATGATCGATGTTAGAGATTCTCTACGATTTTTATTGGATGTTGGAAGATAGAAAGACTTATATGCGAAAAAAAACAGATTTTCCCAGGCTTCTAAGGAGTTATACTCAACACAGTTGTCAATTGCTCTGCACAATGCTTCAGCAGCGCTCACTCTTGCTGATTTTGGAATTCTTCTTATAATATGGGAGTTCAACTTTTGGAACGACAAACGGGAATTTAGGCTGTCAGAGAAAGATTCATTTTTAGAAAAAGAACCTTCATTCCAAGTCAAAGATCCATCACCCATTTGCGAAGCCAAGCCTTTATCATAAGAGCGGTGCATCCTTTTTGTATGAATATTTAAACCTCTTCCATTCTTGAATCTCCTTCCACATATTCCACACTGGAACTCCAGAGCTTCCGAATCAATTGCCGCCCTCACATCCGACATCATTCGTTTTGTGGAAAATATAATTATAAACACCAATAGAACAGGTTGAGATAAAAACCAAATATAAAAACTAAATTAGGTGAATGATAAAATGATCTTGACATTAACCATGACACTGAGTCGTCTTAGATTTTCCTATTTTAAACTGAATAAAAGCTTATAAAATATAACATACTACCCTCCAATGAATGGCAATATAACTGGAGGTAACTAAGTTATCGAATCTTCATTTGCATATATCACCATGAGGGAACAACGCATTGTTTTTCAGATGAAAATAATATATATACATATATAAATTTTGGGTCAGAAATCGTTACCCCTCTCTTGATAAACCTATGCAGTATGTCCCCCTCACCACATATATGAATTTCTTTTTGACATAATTCAAACCGATACCTTGGAGGTTAGTCCGCCTGAACTTTCTCCCGGAGGGAACAACGAGCTGTTTATACATATATATATATATATATATATATATATATATATATATATATATATATATATATATATATATATATATATATATATATATATATATATATATATAAAAGAGAGTAATATCGAGGGGACTGTTAAAAACAAAATGGAAGGAATTTAATAGCCCTCAGAGAAAAGTGTTAACCGTAGACACGTGTTTCGGGCTCTTGGCCCTCATCAGTACGGTGGAGAAGTGCAAGGATGAACAACACTTGGTAGAAAACGACAAATCAACGGAGTCAACAAACAGAAGCCAGCCGCTCATTTGTGATTTCAGATATATATATATATATATATTATTTATATATATATATATAAATATATATAAATTTTCTTACAGAAAATACATTAAAAAAGAACTTGATATAATTCTGAATCAGTATGGACTAAGAACTACAATAGATACACCGACAATAATTACAAAAACAACGAGAACACTTCTTGATCATTTTATCATAAACGATGGAGAATCCTACACGGCGGAAAATATAGAAATAGGAATATCGGATCACTGTGGCCAACTCCTCAAGTTGGCTACTCCTTACTCTCACCCCAATCGCCCTTGCTTTGAAATGAAAAGACTATTCACTAAAAGCAATAGAGCAAAGTTCGAAAAAATGCTCCGTGTAATAGATTGATCCAATTTATATAGCTCAACAAATACGGATGCAGCTATGGAGCACTTCTATGATAAAGTACTGTTCTGTTTCGAAAAATGTTTCCCAGAAAAACAAATCAAAATAAACGAAAACAATAAAACGAATAAAAAATGGGTCACCCAAGGAATAAGGATATCATGCAAAAATAAAAGGTGTTTGGTAAAAATGAAAAAAGAAAATGAAAATGTACATATAATCCAGTTTGTCAATATCTACTGTAGGACTCTGAAAAAAATTATAAAAAAAGCAAAAGAAATATATTTTAATGAAAAGATCAATGTTTCTGACAACAAAATTAAAACCACTTGGAAATTCGTGGACGAATGCTTGGATCGAGTAAAAAAGCACAGTGGAGTTCACATCAGGAAGAATGGTACCTCAATCACAAATCAAAATGAGGTTTGTGAAGAATTCTGTTCTTTTTTCACCTGGGGATTGTGATCTCACATATGGATTAAGCAGCGATCAAAACCATACAGATCTCTTGAACAGTGTAAGTTTTAATATCCTAAACTCTTTTTTCTTCCATCCTGTCGCAGAACATGATATAAGGGACATAATTTAAAGCATGGGTAATAAGAAATCTAGTGGTCACGATAACATCATAATTACATTGGTGAAAGAATGCCTCGATAACTTAGTCCCACTCTTGACATATATCTTCAATTTCTCGCTTAGCACAGGTACTTACCCCAAGCTCTTCAAAATTGGAGTCGTTAAACCTCTTTTCAAAAAGGGGGAAAAAGAGAGCATATCAAACTACAGGCCGGCTACACTCCTACCAGTCTTCACAAAAATACCTCATAATTGGTTCAAATCATATTTGACAGGTCGCGAAATAGGCTGTGTGAAATGATAAGAGCAAATAAAGAATTGCAAAAGCGAAGAGTGAGATGCGGCGTTCCTCAGAGGTCTGTGCTGGGCCCAACCTTGTTTTTGATTTATACTAATGATCTTATTTACAGTTTTCCCCAAACCTTCTTCTTAACTATTTGCAGATGATACCAGTTTTCTAATCGATGACAAAAACTGGGGGGGACTGGAAACAAAAAGCCAAACTTTAATGCATGGAATAATTCAATGGTTTTCTACAAACAAACTTCTGCTAAATAGTTCTAAGACAGTCAATATTTCTCTTCAACATCCACGAAATCCAAAACCCAATATTGTGGTAACTACGTCATCTGGTAACATTGAGCCGTATTAAATTCTTAGGAATATATATCGACAAAAACCTCAACTTTGGTATCCACATAGAAAATCTAAATAAAAGACTGAGTAAATCCATATTTGCAATAAGAACGATAAGAAAAGAGTTAGGACCAGGTGCGGCACGCAACGTCTATTATGCTTACTTTATGTAGATCTGTTGAGAGTATACTCATTCTCCAGAAGAAAGTCATCAGAGCAATCTCTAATCTCGATCCAAGTGAAACATGTATACTCCACTTTGAGAGACTACAACTCTTCACAGTGATAAACCTGTATATCTACAAAATCCTATTGATAATATTCCAGAATCGCAGCACAATAAAAGAAACGTCGGACATCCACGGTCATAACACCAGGCAGAACAAACAGTTAGTTTTGCCAAACATCAAATATGACACCATTCGAAAAGGTCCTTTGTATACAGGTATAAAAGTCTTCAATCATGTCCCCAGGACAATACAAGATATTGACAATATCAAATTATTCAAAAAGGAACTGAAGAAGCTCTTAAATTCACACGTTTTTTATCGAATGGATGAATTATTTCACCATGCAGATATTTTTTTTATTTCTACTCCTATTCATCTATGTACAATTTTATATTTTCCTTACTTATTATTCCTATATGTGAAATTCAATTATCTAATTCTAGTTGTAAATAGTATGTGTTAATAACCGTTTTTTTTTTAAATTTGTTAAGATATGTTGATTTCATGTCATATTGATTTTTATTCCCTACACCCTACTAGGGTTTTTTCCATTGTTTATATTTATATATGTGATACTTTTGAGAACTATGTAATCGCAATAATGGATACTGGGAAATATATTCTATTCTATTCTATTCATAGCTACCCACACCACGAATTTGTTCTATGATCTAATTTATGTATGTTTTATGAATAAACATAATTATTATTATTATTTTAATTGAAGATTTTCGCTTGTTTTTTCTTATTTGTCATACCTTGAACTAATCTGAAAATTGCATTGATACTTGTGTATGAAATAATATTGGTCATCATTATTGATTCAAATACAAAGGAAAACCTGGATCCAATTCTTGTTTCTAGCCAAGTTCAAATGAAAGTATTAGAATTTCTTGTCGATTTTTCGCTCGTTGCACCGCAAACATTATCAATCCAAAAATAAAACTTTCTTCAAAGGAACGGTCTCAGGTAATTACTCCTTGCTCTTAATTAAAATCCAGTGGTGAAATATCGGAAAATTGCAGGCACGAAATTGAACAAAAAGAACTTTTACAGCGGAACATGATTTGAATACTTTCAATCAATAATTTTCCAGTGATAATGCTAAGCTTGCCTCATAAAATAATAGAAAAAAGTTCATTCAAGAATTCTAGTTAATCTGTATAAAAAAATGTGTCGCAAAAAATCATCATTACACCACAAGCTGTTCCAGACTCAATAAATTTTCCTTTCCGAATATTATAATAATGACTCACATAGGCCTCATATCGTTAGATACCCCCAATATTTCACGAACATCTGGGGATTGTTCAGAAGCGCTCAGCCTCTTACATCCCGACAGAAATTAGTCAACCGTTCCCCAAAGAAGAATCAACAAAAACATAGGATCTTTTTTGTCTGTACGTAACAAAAACCGTTAATGAGGCTCGAACAATATCCGCTATAGCCATTGTGGCTCTTGTCACGAAAATATGAATTGGAGCAGCAAAAGAAGTGAAACGCTTTCAAATAAATTCCGGGAAAGCGCTCACGCTCCCGAAATAACGTTCACAACGATACGTGATAGAGCAGAGGATTGGGTGTGTTTGTAAAAGATAACCTGCGTCTTTGGATTGAGAATGAAGATTTATTTCGCCTCAGTAATAGGAATGTGCTCGCCATTTTTATAAACGTGTTGTGTGTTGTCAGAATGCTTGATATAATTTCTAGAATTCGTTTGGAAACGGGATGTGAATATATCCGTTTTTTGGGACGAAGTTGCTTCACGCGGCTTGCGGTAGGTAATGACAGGTAGAAAATGTAACGTAATAAAAAAAGCTGTATTACCCCTCCATGCGATTTTCTCTCTCTCTCTCGCTGTCTCTTTCTATTATATACGAGTATGTGTGACAACTACACTTGGTCCTGTCAGAATTAAATGTCAACGCATTCAATTCCTATATAGGGAAATAGAAAATGCAAAATTGATGGAATGAGGGATTTTGAACTCACTACATACAGTGATTTGATATTTGAATTCAAATATATCTTTTTCAGCTAGTTAGAAAGCCTCAGTTTTTCAAGTAAGGCAATGAATAATTTAATTGTGTCATTTTGTAATTGGTGGAGTTTCAATGTGCTCCGCTAATTTCGTGAAATTTAGTAGTTCAAAGTGCCGTATAAACCTCAAAGTTTTGAAAAAGTTAATCATAAACTCCTTCGCTAACTTAAAAACATTAAAAAGGTGCTAAAAGTGTAAATGCCCTAAAAAGAGTATAAATAGTGTTTCTAGCATTGGAAAATTTCAGGTCATTGTGACCCTTAAATATCGCCGAGTACGGGAATTTCGACCGTATTGGTTCGCCAGAGTGGAAAAGTGAGGTTAGGATTTCAAAACCCACGAAAGTGAAAACAATTTCGCTTATAAAAAGGGAAAGGACACAAACAACCACAGCTGAATTGCTGGAAAAGTTCAATAAATGACATAAAACTGGAAAATGATATATTTGAAACTAAACATCCTAGAACTGTAATTTTTCACAATTGGATCATTTAGGTATGGTAGATTTCATATCTAAACTTTCAAAGCAAAACTTTTATCAATTGAAGAAAAACTTGGAAAAAATCGAAAAATTTGGTCCACTCCACGGTACCAATTTTGAATAGAATCGGACCATAATCACAGAAATCGTCCGTCCTTGGAGCCGCCATTTTGATTCGATGAAATTGACAAAAATCTCTCTTTATCGAGCAATCACTGCGTCATCTATCGAGAAATTACGATTTCTTTTATTTCAAAGAGTAGTATTGATTACCTCTTCAACGATGTGCAAGTTGACCTCACTTTCGAGTAATTGTAATGTCTTATCTGAAAAAGTAGGGCCGGTAATAACATTCAATTTATTTCATGTCTCATTGTTTCACATCAAACCGTTCAAAAGTTATCGAATTGAGGGTACCATTCAGATCCGCACTTAAACTTGACATTTCAAATGCATATTGTAAAAAACCTTTGGACGACATTCGAAAAAAATAAGATGGTTGAAAAGAGGATTGAATTATCTGTTCAACGATGTGCCACTTGACCCCCCATGCTTTTTGAAATTTTTAAGTTGTGCCCCTCCCGCGCCATATATCGAGCAATCACAATGTCTTCAATTTCAATAAAAACTTTTGAACAAAAAATTAAACCGACGAAAAACAGAACTGAAAAGCAAAAAATAAAATAAACGTTCTTAGTCTTAATAACTAAGCTCCTAAACTAATGTAAGTATTTACTTTTGAGTCGGCGCCAAACAAACAAGCAAATGAGTTTGGTCAAGCGTAAAAAGATATCATCGAGATGCCTGGTGGCATTTTGATAATTTTTTTGAAGTAATTTAATGATAATGATTGTTTGTGGCGTCGACTCAAAATTAGTTACCCACATCAGCTTAGGAGCTTAGTTATTTAGACTAAGAAGGGTTTTTTTTATTAAAAAATTAAATTTTTAGTCCAGTTTCAAGTGCCTGTATCTCACCCAAAAAGCATTTTGGGAATCATGATATTTTTTTTCAAATATCGTTTATGTCTGTGGAACTCCCTATATTCACTATTCCCTCGGGTTCCAAGTCCCAATTTTTTTTTTTATTCTCTTATAATTTTTCAGGGGGTATAGCAGCAGCAGTGGTGACAGTGATAGGCCGACCTCTACCCACAATATCAGAAACCACGACTGCGTTCACCAATGTCTCGTCGAACAGCAGTCCGGAAAAGACCTCATGCGCCAACGGTCTGGAAGCTGACCTCCCCACCACCACCGAGTGCAGTATGACCTACCAACCACAACAATACCCCATCAAGAGAAAAGCCAGGGACGGCATGGACTCGAAAAGGGAAAGAAAAGCCGCCAAAACACTCGCGATAATCACGGGCGCGTTCGTGTTGTGCTGGCTGCCATTTTTCATCATGGCGGTCTTATTACCTATAAACCCGAACTTGTTCGACAAGTACTTGGTTTCTATTTGTTTGTGGTTAGGGTATTTCAATTCGATGCTCAACCCTCTGATTTACACTGTCTTTAGTCCCGAGTTTCGGCACGCGTTCAAAAAGATCTTGTGCGGCAGGAATTATGCCAGGAGAAGAAACAGACATTTCGGCGTGAAGAACATTCAATGATGGCGGCAGAGTGGTCGCTTACCTTCGGATAGCGAGCCACCGGTAGCAGCAAGGTCAGTTCTTACCCAATATTGTAGAATTCACTAATAGAATCAAGTTATCATCAATAAAAGTACGGGGGAATTCCTAGTGAAAATTGCATCCCGCGGATAGTGAAATAGAAAGCAGTTTGTCAGAAATTCCCCAATAGGCATAGTTTGAACCTGTTTCTTCACACATTCATACAAAATCATAAATGGGGTGTAATCTAACCTCTTGCACACCCGTGAATGAGTGTATATTGCCATTTCATAACGAATTACAGTGGTTAACAATCGGAAAACAAAAATTGAAAACATGTTTTGTTCTTTGTAAAATTCGACAGCTATTAGTTAATGCAATTGTAAGTTGTAAGTTAACGCAATTGCCGATGCAATAAATATTCAAATAATGTGAAATGTTGAATTGATTGTGTGGTAAATGTACAAAGAAGTACATTGCTTGCGGTAGATATTCAATAGATAGATAATAAATTTTAAAGTGATGAAAACAAACGGACCTCGTTATATCCAAACTGGTAGATAAAGTCAGAACTAGTAGATTAGGTCAATACAGCTTTGAGGCACTTATCGAATCACAATTATCACAAAAACACACTCAAAAGACACAGTATTGAATTGTTTTCAAAATATTATCGGCCATCATTGTGACCTACTTGTATTATCTCAAAACTACTACCAGAAGAAAAAAACTACCTCGCCATCACTTTCACAGCGTAAAGAGCTCTCTTCCTCCGGAAATCTCCTTCACTTTAATTTTCTCACTCGAGAACCGGAAGTTCAAATTCCGTAGGTAATTTAAATTTACCTCTCTACCTTCCTTTTCATATTCGAATAACTTTTTCCAATCTATTGAGAGGGAAAAGGAAAGAGTATATTTAATGACAGTACCTATACAATACCTATACAATACAATACCTATATCATGTGGTCGTCCCACTTTGTCAGTTACACCTACAAGTTTCCTAGAACTTATCGATAGGCAACCACTGATACTCGCCTCACTAATGCTGGTGGTCAATAATCGTCTACTAAACGAATTGATATCTTGTCATCATCATTTTTAAATAAGTCTATAATGAAGATGAAGATGAAGATATAATACAAAATACAGGGCCCTTTATATTTACTTTATACAAAAATAGGTAGATGAAAGATCTTGAGATATTTTCTAAACTACAAGAATAATGAAAATTATATATTTATATGTGGGTCTAATGGGTTAGCAATTTATATACAACTTGTTACTCATACTGCTATGCAGTGTTAACGTTACAAGATATTAAAATAATATAAATAATTTTTCATGGAATGGCAATTTGGAATTATATTGCGATATTGAGGCTCCAGATAGACTACAGGTTTATGTTTTATAATTTGCTCATATTATTGAGTATGGAATAAGAAACATGGAATCAGAAAACAAGGATCCATTATATCATCGGCGATGAATTAGATAACTATGTACCACAAATACAAGGATTGAAACTCCTGATTAGATTATCAGGATTGGAGAAGTTATCTAATTCATAGCCGATGATATAATGGATCTTTTATAATTGTATATGGATGTTTATCAAATAATTCCACGTTTCTTATTTCAAATTCGATAATATGAACAAATCACAAAACACAAACCTGTAGCAGGTATGTAAAACTATTCGACTGCATTTTGAAGCCAAAGCTTACCACTAATCAATCATGCAATTCTGAAAAAAGGAATTGTTGAACTCTTCAAGTCGATTTGGAGCCTTAATATCGCGATATAATTTTAAAAAATTGTCATTCCATGAACAAATTATTCATATCATATTACTAGTAATTTTTCTTATCTTCCACTCTTCAAAATACGTACGCAACAGTTCGGTGTTCAGTTGTAAGAACCGGAGAAACTTGGAAACACTAGTTGGTAACAGTGTCCACATGTTATTATGCTCAATCACACTAGGTCACAATGATGGCCGATACCATTTTGGAAACAATTCATTACTGTGTCTTTTGTGAGTGTTTTTGTGATAATTGTGATTCGATAAGTGCCTCAACGCTGTATTGACCTCATCTACTAGTTCTGACTCCATCTACCAGTTTGGATATAACGAGGTTCGTTTGTTTTCATCACTTTGAAATTGAATATATATCGCAAGCAATGTACTCTTTTTGTACATTCACCACACGATCAGTTCAACATTCCACATCATGTAAATGTTTATTGCATCGGCAATTGCGTTAAATTACAGCTCTGATGAAGACAGCTGTCGAATTTTACAAAGAACAAAACATGTTTTCAATTTTATTTTTCGGTTTTTTAACCACTGTAATTTGTTATAAAATGGCATTATCCACTCGTCATTCAAGGGTTTGCAAGAGGTTAGATTACACCCTGTATATACAGGGTATTCCAAACCCGATGGCCCATTAGAAGTTTCTGGAGAACGACCAGAGATAATTACTTAAACCTCTGTATCCCATGAAAAGATAAAATAGTTTCATGGTTACAGTGTTGCCACATCTACTTGTAACTAATATCAACATTCGAATTTCAAATGGAACACCCAATATTTCAATATTTCATTCCGTTTTTTTGTATCTACTGAAAATACAAATAACTTTTACTGAACATGTATACCTATCTCTAATCGTTTTTTCAATAATGATTATTTTCTAATTTTTTTACTACTAAAATGAGACCAACTTTGATTCAAATACCTGTTATCCACAAAGGACTCACAGAAAATATTGAGTAATTTCAATAATATCGAATGACATTACCATATTTTATACAGAGTGTCTGAAAAACATGTTCATGCAAGCGATTAGGAAAAACAGCCATAAGTCGTTTTATATGTGGAGAATGTCATATTCGGATTCTACAAAAAAATATCAATTACTTTTACCGAGCATGACCTATACCTATCTCTCACCACTTCTTGAATATTAATTATTTTATATTTTTTCTAACTACCGAAATGAGACCAAATCAAAATCAAATATCTTTTGATACAGTACATACACAAGATTCAAATTTGATAAATAGTTGATTAATATGGGGGAATTTTCTTAAAGTCACATATTTTATAGAATGTGTCTGAAAAACATCTTGTTGGCAATTTGGAAAAACGTCCATTAGTAATTATTTTTCAGATCATGCTATTTATCATTTCAGTTTCAGATTCTACTCCCTAATCAGATTTATTCTCGAATATGGCTCATGGCTATTCCCAAATGTTCCTGAGATTTCTTCAATTAATCTATGCTTAAACTTAATTGCATAATGTGAGAGTTAAAAAAAAACTGCCTTATCTTAAAAAATATGAATATTTTGAAGCAAAGCAATCCAGATTGATTTAATTTTTAATCAAATCATTTCAATAGGCCTTTTTATGACTTGTTACGCGCAAGCGCATCCGCCATATTGAAAAAACAGGTAATATGAAAATTTCGGACACATGGGTGGATATCACTTCAACTGTTGTATGTACTAACAACAGTTGAAGCCCATAGTTGTATACAACTACGACTATGGTTGAAATTCAGAACTTAGAAAGGTTAGGATAACAATGACACACACGTATACAGTGTCTGAAAAGTTGAGGCATGCGTACAAAAAAAATCTAGAATGGAAAGGTCTATTAGGAAATATTACTTATTTCGATTCGTTGTACTGGGAATTGAAAATGATGGTAGTATGCCTTGACCCGAAAAAAAGCAAAACAAACTTTCAGTTTGACAAGCAGTGATCTTTATGATGTTTCAGTCAGGAGAAAGTATTGAAAATGAGTAATAATGCATAATCAAATACATATACATATTTTAAATTTGTTTTATATTCAAAGAATTGTTTCAAGAAGATGCAGGAAACTCAATGAACTTTATCCAAATTTAACGCAAATCAATAGAAAAAAATTCAGTTTGGGGTATTTCCACGCCTACATATGCCTATTCATCAATAAAAAGTGCTGCTGTGGATTTAGGTATGGCCCGCACTTCGATATGGAGAATAAAAAAAAACATAAATTGCATAATAGGCGAGATCACAAACTCGTAAATTTGCCACATATGTGCTTGAAGTTGAAATATAGTGATAAAATATTATGTGTGCATAGTTTTTCCTAGAAGATATTGTGTAGTATTCGAATAAACGCTGCTCTAAAATCTTCAAATTTAGTGAGACATTCAAACACAGCGTTATTGCCGCTTCTTTTGATGTCATATGTCCAATTATTTGGCATTCACTTAAGTTGCCAGTGTCACTATTTTGTGGAACTTCTGAGGAAATGTTATTTTGTTTCATCCTATGAATAAAACAGAACTTGTGTCAGCATATGTGATATTGAAAAGCAGACTTCGTATTTGATAGCCGTTCTTGATTTGGTTATTCTTGAATAATATGTATGCATACCAAGTGGTATGTCATTATTTTTCGGCCTGTTCACATTGTAAAGAAATAACATGAATAAAACTTGGCAAAGCTGTAAATCGTGGCATTCTCGGTGATTGGCGAATTGCCAGTGTTATTATTTTGCGGAATTTCTGAGGAAATGTTATTCGGTTTTATCCTATGAATAAAACAAAACTTGTGCCAGCATGTGTTATATTGAAATGAAGACTTCGTATTTGATAGCTGTTCTTGATATAGTTATTCTTAAATAATATTTATGGATACCGAGTGCTGTTATTGCTTTTTCAGCCTGCTTATATGTAAAGGAATATTATGAATAAGGCTTGGCATCTCGAAGTTCTGAACTTGTTACGTCACATCCTGGCGCGGTGTCCGCAGTGTTCAAACAGGAACATTTCTTTGGGAATTTGTTTTGGAAAAACTACTTCGAAAAAAAAATTGAAAATAAAATTCAACCACTTTTCTCATCGTTCTGGACATTGTGGTATTTTCCAAAAAATTAGTGATCTCGCCTATTATAAATTGATCAAAGTTCATGCCCTACAACATATAATTTCTGTGGATGGATTTTAACATTTACTTATGAAGATCCAAATTTCCTTGAAAAAAATATATGGTCAATGTTTTGTTTACTTATGAATAATAAATTATCATATTGTATATATGATGGAAACTTGAATTCTGGAACATATTTGAAGTTTTGAGAACAACGGTTAGTAACTTTTTGGGCAATTTGTCGCTTCATGTATATCGTAGTTGTTGGTATAAGTTGGACGGTACGTACACAAGAAGTGAGCAAAGAACTGACTACAACCTTCGAAGATCGGTGGATAAGACGCTTAGGTCCACAGCTTTAGACCCCGCGATCCCCAGATCTAACTCCTCTAGATTTTCACCCTTGGGAAAAATCAAACAGATTGTAAGTAAATGAAACACCTGTGAATTCAAGGGACGAATTGGAGTAGATAATAATAAGTGCTTTCGAGGAAATTTGGCCAGAAAAGATTCAAGATAGTTGCTCTTACCAACCATGTTATGACTTCGATCTACGAATGTTTGCGTGTAAATGGTCAGCACTTCTATTACATGGATTAAGCGACTTATATGATCTTCATTTGTTTATTGAAATAAAATTGAGTTCCACTTGAAAAGGTGGATCATGATTTTCCAACAGACACAGATTTATGAACGTTTTTCCAAATTGCAAACAAGCGTTTCAAGAAAACTCTTCGATATGAATAAACTATCAAATTTGAGTCCAGTATCAAAAGATTTCATTTTGATTTGGTCTCATTTCGGTAGTCAGAAAAAATACAAAATAATTAATATTGAATAAACAGTGAGTGATCGGTATAGGATATGCTGGGAAAAAGTAATTTGTATTAGTAGGAGATTTAAGCCGGTTCTGGCTCTCCCCCCACCACTATGACGTCACGTGTGACCTTGAATAGTTGCAGGTGTGCAATGTGTGTGTGTTTGACCTTGAGATTTGCCTTTGAGATTTGTCATTGAGTTTTGATATTGGGTTTGGGCGACTTTGAGATTCGACTTCAGTTTTGACCTTGAATATGACCTTGAGATTCATAACATTAAGTTTTGAGTTTGAGATTTGACCTTGAGTTTTGATGTTGGGATTGTTTCGGCAACCAAAAGATTTGATCTCGATGTTTGTTTGACCTTGACTGAAGCTGTGGTGTAGGCATACATATTATGTGTGATCATGACCTTCATGAATCCTTGCACTCTCCAAGCGAGGAGGGCATTCATCCTGTGAGAGAGCTAAGAGTGAACTGCGAGTATTGATGAGTGTGTTGATGCTCAAGTGTGTAATGACCTTCACAGTCCCATCTACTGGAAATGGAGTGGGATGCCTCTTATAAAAATGTGTGGAGTCGTTGATGAGAAATCAGATGTTAGATAATATCATCAGAGTGAATACAGAGTACGAGAAGTTTCTCAATTCAGTGAGTGTATTTTTTATAAGGTGAAATAATCTATATTTTTTTCATACAGTCTTACTATGTCTTTTCTTCCAAAAAATGTAGATTTGAAGAGAATCAATTCTTCAATAATTGAAAAGAGGGTGGGAGCTTTTGAACAAAGACCAATATCATCATTACCCATCGGTAAAGCTTTCAACATACTTGGTATGACGATTTGTATAACCCGATATGGGAGATCTATTCTAATGACATTACGTGATGATAATGATACTTTATTCAAATCATGGTTGTCAAAAAGTATTTCGATGAATTAATGCGGACGATGTCAGTTGCATAAATGCTTCAGATTTCAAATATACAATAATCATTTCAAGTAGCAGGGGTTTGAGAACTCGTCCTCTAGTAGAATTCAACTTCATTAAATGATAATATTGTTTATATGTTAATAGTTAGGATATAGTGATTTTATGTTGAATATAGATATTTCTCCACTAAAAATAACATTCAGTGTAGAAGTACATATTTGGAGCATCACATTTTCTCATGTAAGTGAAATTATTTGAATATCAATGGAATATATTAACAATTTTTTTTCGTTTCAGTTTCTTCAATATGTGGATGCATTACCAGTCAATGTTGGAGGAAGCCGTGGACATCAATACACCATCGAGAGATTGAACTCCTATTTGAATGCTTTGGTCAAGATGTCCTCCATGCTACAGTCTATGATTTGAATGTGTGATGAAGATGAAATCCAAAGATGTGCACATTTATCCGAGAATAGTCAAGGGTGCAATACTTTGTGAGGAATTCAAAAGGGCCATAAACTGCACAATTCTGTGAAGAAATGATCGAATTGGATCTGGAAGGATTTCTCCACACCCTTTTACCATTCCTACCGTTTGACATCATCGAGAAATATCAACTATATGATGAATATGATGATGAATATGATCATGTAGATATTTGATATGAAATAAAACATATATTTACAAAATCTTGTTTATTTATTTTCCATTAACATAAACATTATTGATATACTAAAATATTCAGATATAGTACAAAAAATAAAATATTGAACATTTCAAAGTGAATTACGAACAGAGCCATCCAATGCATTGTAAGTCAAGAAGGTGCCGAGTATAATGAGTGCACAGACCTCGGTGTTGGCTGGAAACTTAGTTTCACCAATCTCGAACTCCAGCTTGATATCACACTGTAGACAATTTCGTAGCATTCGGTTGAATGTAAACAATCAATGATGAACAGGAGATGCTGTTGAAAAGCTTCAAGGTCCATAAGAGGCTCACTCATATCTTTGTCATAATAACTACGTTGAAGTCCTCATATGCATAGTAGCTGAAGAGAATAGTTTTTATCAAAGTCAGGTTCCAACTAGGTGACTTCAGAGTTCAAATACACTCGGATGTTATTAATGTCTGCATTTATGAATTTTGTCACATCCAGTGTTCTGTTTTCGATGCGTTGGTACTTTGAAAACCAATAATTATGAAGCGAGGTGTTTCCAAAGTGTTGGTTGTTTTATTGCCCATATGTCTGAAGATGTGCTACGCAATGAGGGTAATTCATAAAGATCCACATACGATAAGCCAACTTGATTTTTGAATTCAGACCACTCTTATTTATTCTACTGAATTATTTGAGCTTCTGCTTGTCATCGGGACAACATGTTTTATTTTCCATTCAACCTTAGTAATTTCCAAAGAAGCATCAACTTCACCAATATATGAATTCTTGATATGAGTCGACCTATAATCAAAATCAGATCTTGTTTTGCATTCAGAATGCTCTTCATATAATCCTCGGCAAAACCAATCAAATATTTGAGAGGAAGTTTTCCACTGAATAAATGACTGGGTGCATCAATGATGTGTTGTTTTGTGTCGGAAAGTCCCCATCCAGTTAGTCAAAAGCATGTGAGAGTGTGATTGACCAAATGAAACCATATTCTTCATTGTGGATGTATACCTGGTTTTCGAACAACGGCAACTTGCTCACCACCCATTCCATAGCGGATCTCATCGAAGAGAAAGGCCAAAGAATTGTTGGAAAGATAGCATACTTTGTTCACTTCACTTGGAATGAATTTTCCCTCAATATAAATGAAACTGTCGGCAATGTCGAGTATTACATCTTGATTGTTGATTGCAATTCGGATTTCATCTGAATTCTTGAACAATGGTGATCTGTATAGTTTATAGATATGCTCGTGCAGACTTATGAGAGAATGATCGACCACTGGTTCATTGAAAATATTCAACTTGTCACTGTTTGCTTCGAGTCCATTTTATTGTCGAATTCTGAGTCCAATAGATTTTAGAAAATTAAGATCTTTCGCTGACAATGTATGTCTTTGCCGTTCAGCATACACTTGTGGAATGACCTTCTATCTGGCAAAGCTTTTCTTTTTGACGATATTTGATGGATGACGATCTTTGTTTGGTGAAAATATTTCGTATTCACTGTTTTGTCGTTTGTTGTAGCAAAAACCCATTACATTCGTTATTGCAATTTCTTCAATTCCAATATGACAACTATTTCTTCCACACTACCGAAATCAATGAGATTATTTCGATGATCCAATATGCGCAGAGTGATGATGTTGATGAACTGACGTCCTTCCGAGCTGATGGGCATATAAATAATGTTGTTTGGCTCTTTTGTTATATTAAAGCCCGGATCAACAGCAACATCAAATGAAAAAAGAATATGATTCTCTTCGTCATTTATGTATGATCCTGAAATGATCTCACGGGTACAATATTCACAGGAGATGTAGATTCATGCATGCGATTTGCACTGATTTTTTTTTCTCGAATCCCAACAGGGATGCTATTGAGTTTTTATGTTTCAGATCCACCACATACTTTGATTGCATCATACATTTGAATGTATTATTGTTTGCCCGAAGGCTGAACAATTCATCCAATGTGGTGTCATCATGTTTCGCGCCATGAAATACATGGAATTCAAGTTCTCGTTGGATAACAGCATTTATTGTGGATTGTGTTGCATCCATATAATCCCAAAAGCCTGGTATTTCTATATCATATATCAACTGAGTGAGTTTCTCTAGAGGGATGAAAAGTGATCAAGTTGTTCGTTTCCGTGATGTTGTGGATTGTGTTGCATCCATATAATCCCAAAAGCCCCAATCCATAACGGCTATTCTTATCCAGCTCAATGGGTGGGTAAAAGTCTGCACTCAAGACACTGGATCCAACAGCTTGCAGCTCGAACTTTCGTGACATGACTGATTGCATTCATATGAAAACAAATCATTTTATTGTTGTTCACAACACATGTGATATAATTTTCTTCGTTTCCTCAGCGGCATTGTGTGTCCCCATTCAACTTGATTGTTATTGGCGCCAATATTACAATCATCGATGGTGCAATAACAACAAAATAGTTTTCGAGGTATGGGTCCGTCATTCACATCACTGGAATTTGATGTTCCAACACTTGCATTGTCCATATGATGTTCATAGCAATATTTATATTTTAAAATATCAATATCCTCTTGAAGGTGTTTGGGAAGTATTTCCCAAACCGATGCAATTTCATTAGCTGCACAAAAAATCATGACCTCTTTGGGCATATCTGCAAGTTGACCTTTACTCATTTTTTTCAAGCTGCGTAATTTTGAATATGCGATGAGAGAATGCCCCATTCTCTTAATAGCCTCTCGATCCATTTCTGGCGTGAAATCCATTTGAGTTTTTTCGGGTGATTGGAAGAGAGAGAAACTTCAAGCATTAGTGTCCACACACAACTGTATTGTATTTCTGCTCACGTTCATAATTATATATAATTTTTTCGACTGCATGTGTACCTTTCCGGAAGTAATGGACCAACTCCACTGGTGGGGGTAAATCTCCAAAACTATCGAAATATGTTGCAACTCTTCCAATTTTTCTGTATGCCACCCAATGTGTTTCTCGACCGCTGAATCCATCCAAATTGATAATGGCTGTTTCATGATTACGTCCTGAGGTGGGCAAATTATCACGCATGAACACACCACGAAAATGTGGAATTTTCAATTGTTTGGCATAATATGTAAGATCTATATCTGTGAGAGGTTTAAGAGGTAGGGCATCATTAGTTTTTTGATGTATATGGTTTGAGGTAGATACCGAGACCTTTGCGATATGGTTTCAAGAATATACCACTACCCTTTTTTCCTAAAGCTATCGCCTCCATCTTTTTGTTATGATGTTTTACCCCTTTCAGATCATTTCTGCTCGCACTTGCCGAATTTATAGCTCTGCTTATACCTGCAGCAGCACCGGCCAAACTACCCAATGCAGACAATCCGGCAAAAATTGGTATCAATGGTAAAATTCCACCAACTTTCGGAATAGGTATTATGCGAGGTGTGCGAATTTTTTTCTTTCCGCCTGCTGCTTTCAAATATTTACGTGCTGCTTTCAATGCCATTGTTGTGGACATCTTTCTATTGTTTGTCACGAATTGATTACCTCCAGCGTTATGTAAATCCCGAACTTCTCGTACAATTCCTGCTCCGAATGCTACTTTTCTTATTTTATTTCGCCCATTTTTCTTCAATGATTTATTTTTTCTCCTTCGTTTGGAGTTGTCTACATCACAGCCCATTCGCTCGCTAATCATCGGTCCGTCAAATTGCCGAAAGACAAATGCCATGATATCTCTACTGACACATCCACAAGGATTGCGATTTGAAAACGTTTATCACTATTCAAAGTCGTTGAATCAACCAAAATATGAATACTTGCGCAATGTGTTAGCGTCAATAAAAGGATGGGGTTTCTTCATATTCAGTAATAATGCAGACATTTTGCAACCCTCTGATGCCAAACCAAATTCAGTTTTCATTTTTGATGATGTGATTTGTGAAAAGCAGGATATTATCCGATCATATTTTTGTATGGGACGCCATAAAGATGTTGATTGCTTCTATCTTGCACAGACCTATTCACGAGTTCCCAAACAGCTAGTGCGTGACAATACCAACTTCATTGTCATATTCAAGCAAGACGAGATGAACTTACATCATATTTTCTCTGATCACGTCTCGCCAGATGTCACATTCAAATAATTTCAAATGATGTGCGTGAATTGTTGGGATGATCAGTATGGATTCCTTGTCATTGATAAAGATCGAAAAGTATGTGATGGACGATATCGCAAAGGATTCGACAGTTTCATATATCCTTGATATCTCAATCCGAAAAGACTTAATCATTCATCGAACTCCGTCAAGGTCACTACAATAAACTCGTCATCGAAATAATGAATCTCTTGCGAGATGAATGTGTAGAAACCAAAATGGATTTGAAACGTCAACTAGTTCAAGCGACCGAAGCTGTTCGACAAAAATTCAATTCCATCAAAAGTGGAAATGTGGAAGAAAAGGTTGCCCTTGAAAAACTTTATGATCCTATCACAAAACCACTCAATGCTCTTTCTTCTGCTGCTATTGTGAAACCGTCTACATCTTCTCGATCCATTCAGAAACCCGCACTCCATTGGAAAAAACATTATTTCAGCAGTGATACATCATTTTCAGGTATTGATAATGAAACCATCAAAGATGTGGATGGCGAAAAATGCTAACGAACCAGCACTCCCATTGGAAAAAAACATTATTTCAGCGTGATACATCATTTTCAGGTATTGATATGATCATCAAAGATGTGGATGGCGAAAATGGCTGACTACCTATTCGAAACACCCACTTCATCAGTGACGAGTTCACGAGATTTGGAATCTTCCAGCAATGGTTTGAGACCAAAACAACATTTGCAAAATATTAGAAATGGCAATAGTGCATATGATGCGAATTATGGTGTGAGGGTAGATCCTCCAACACAAACACTAAAAATGGGAAAATTTAGAAGTCCGTTTTGATGATGGAAATATTTCCTTTTGGGATGGTACTATGCAATTACGTCAATACCCTGGCACTTCAGATTTATCTAACTTGATATTCCTCAAGAAACCGCCTGGAGTTGGTGATGCAAAAATTCGAAACACATATATCGAAATTTTGGATTTTACGAAAGCATTGTACAAAAAGTATGAAGTGAAAAATAAGATATAAAAAATCAAAGAAATATCAAGAAGTCATAAAGCCACTATTGAAATCGAGAAATGATTCCAATACACTTCTGAATCAAAGCGGCGGAGAAATGAAAAAATTAAAGTTACAGAAAGTGTTTACATCGAAACCGAAGAATTATGTATACGGGAATAAACCTAAAGAGTTAGTGGATCGTTTGCGACTGTCAATTGCTTCGAAAGCATCCGGTCATACAGGACATGAAAATGAGATCATATCAATAATAGAGGAGCTACGTGAAGAAGGTATTATATATTGATACAACTTCATCAAACAATCACTTCATCATTGCAATATCACCAGAGAACAAGAAGAAGAATGGCTACTAATATCAAACGTCATATTGTGGACGAGTTACATAAGCCAGCTCGTCGTAACTTCCAGAGAAGATCAACTGTCGTCAAAGGCAGAGGAGATTTGTGGCAAATAGATCTGGCAGAATTTCAACCTTATGCCAAAATTAATGAAGGTTATCGATACATTTTGGTGGTCATCGACTGTTACTCTAAATATTTGTGGACAAAACCAGTCAAAACAAAAACCGGTGAAGATATAACTGATGCCATGGAGATGGTATTGGAAGATGCCAAATATTCCCCGGATCATGTGCAAAGCGATCAAGGAAAGGAATTTTACAATAGCAATTTTTCGTCATTGATGGAGCGAAAAAATATCAAACATTATTCCACTCTTAGTTCTACAAAAGCATCTATGGCTGAAAGAGTAATTCGATCAATCAAAACTTGGATCTATAAGGAGTTTTCAATGAATGGAAATCATAAATGGTTGGAAATCCTTCCAATCATAACGCATAGATATAACCATAAGAAACATCGTACAATAGGTATGAAACCCATCGATGTTGAAACCTCTACGTTAAAAATCATCAAAAAGAAAAACGGAAAGAAGATGAAAAAAAATCAAGCCAAAATATCGAGTGAATGACATAGTTCGTATTGGCAAGTATAAAAATTTATTCGAAAAGGGTTATGAAGTCAACTTCACCACGGAATTATTCAAAGTCGTCAAAGTCAACCGCACATATCCACCAACATACATTCTCGAAGACATGGATAAGAACCCCATTCAAGGCAGCTTCTATGAAGCTGAATCGCAGAAAACTCAAAATCCTGACGTGTACCTTGTCGAGAAGATATTGAAGGGAAAAGGACAAAAAGTTTTTGTGAAATGGTTAGGTTTTTCCAATGAACACAATTCATGGATCTCGAAGAATGCCATTTTGTAATATTTCTATATTATGTAATGTTTTGAAATGAAAAACTAGTTTATGCTTCAAAGTATTTTTTTATTTTAGTTGCTCGCAGTGTTCTGCATGTAGACACATTTCACACAAATACATTCGCACATTCAAAATGATCAATTCAAATTCATTTTGAAAAGGGAAACATTCTCAATTGAATAACATCCTGTTTATATTTTCAACAAATCAAATTCATTTATTAAAACAATCAATACATATATGGAAAAATCGAAGCTATTCACTATCACTATGATATACATTGGTCTTTTATGTACTTATTGTAGGTCATCATGACAGCTTCATTGGTGTTGTGGAATTCTTTCAACTCCTTTTCTGCATTCTTGCGTAAATCATCATTATTTTGTCGTTCCATATCAACTTTAGCTACCAGAGAATCATATTGATTTTGAACTTTTGTCAATTCTCTCTTCATGGTTGTAATGCGCTCTTGAAGTATGCTTATGGTTTTCATTTCCTCATGCAAACTTCGATATTTTTCGCCACACTGAACAAGAACGGACTTTTTTTCTAAAATTCTTCTTTTAACCAACTTTTTCATTCCAACCCATTTCTGCAGGGGGCCATAGGATGAAAGATCAATGAAATTCAATAGTGACATTGGTAGGGAATCTGGTGTACAAGATGCTGATGATGATGTCCTTGAATTGCTTTTCTTTGACCTCCCTTTAGCCTTGGAAGAAGTAGACTTTGGAGCCATCATGGCGGCAACGTCGACTGTATTTCTCCTCCTATTGTTCACATGTTTCACTTTCTCTTCCCCTTTTTTATTTTCAGTGATATGGATGATGGGGGGGTGGAGCACAGGCTGGTAATAATTGAGAAATTCCAATATTGGATTCCAATTCACCATTTGTTGTTGGTACGTCTGCCATCATGAGAAACTCATCCATATCAAAATGTTCTAAATCATCTGGCAATGTAGTGGTAGATAGTTCACGTTGGTTCAGCCCTGGAACTGCATCATTTGTCACATGCTGGTCACCGCCATCACGCAACAAAGTTGACAGAATATTGCAACTTTCAGCGGTAATCATTTCAATAACTTTAATGATATTTTCAAACTGAATGTAAGAATCAATGATTGAAAGTTTAATCTGTTGTAGTGGGCATGTGTGTCACCTTTCATACATGTATTTTCAACACTCTCCCTTCCATCTACACTCGTGTTTAGGAAAGGGTACTCCCCCACTTCCGACTGTATTCTCCTTCTCATTCGATATCTTTAAATTGAATTGCATCTGATTCATTGCTTCACTTACATACAAAATGTCTAAAATTATATGTGCAGCTGACTCTACTACTGGTCCAGTGCAACCCCAGGAAGTTATACCAAACCCTCTACATAATATATCCATCGATCCAACACAACCCCAGGAAGTCATACCAAATCCTCCGGCTAGTGCAACTGTCCAATACAATCAGGTCAGTTCATCTTCGATGACTATAGAAGAGTTGATGAAAGAAATGCGGGAAACGAGACGACGACAACCAACCATTATATGGGACGATAATTTGGAGCGATGGGTGCCCATTGAAGAAGAAGATCTCCAAGTCAATATACCTGCAGAAGATTCAAACTATGACTCGGACGAAACGATATATCTGCAATCGGATGAAGAGCTTGACGGATGAATATAGATTTTTAATTTTATTTATATAAATGAATAAAATTTTTTTTTATTTGATATATATATATATAATATATATATGAAATATATATATATATATATATATATATAATATATTATATATATATATATATAATAACTATGAATTTGAAATAAACTTTGTAGAAAGGATATTCCTTGAGGTTGCAGTCAAAATAATGGCCTATGAGAAAAGAAAAACTCTTTCTTATTTAGTCAAGCTTTCGAAAATGTTTATTTTCATTATCAAGACAAGCTGTGGAGAAAAAAGAAAACACAATTGTGAAATACGAATTTAAACAAATCTATAGAACTTACTAAGGTGAGGTTAAGTGAGACAGCGACTAATCACCATTTCGTGATTGAGGAACTTTTCAAAATCATATCACTATGACCCACTACTAGTAATATATATATAAAAATTAAACAATGGCACTCGCACATATTGTTTTAGATACTTAATTTAAACACTTTAAAATTTGACAAGCACAATAATTACCACATGGTTGAAGCATGACTGAAAAGGAAAATGGTGGATGACAAGTAATACATGACATGAAGTGTCATCCACCATTTTCCATGTGTATATTGTGCTAATCAAATAAATGTTTAAATAAGTATCTAAACAATATGTCGATCTGTAATTTTATATATATAAGTAGTGGGTCATAATATGATTTTGAAAAGTTCCTCAATCGAAATATAGTCGCTTCTCACTAACCTCACCTTATAAGTTCTATAGATTGTTTAAAATCGTATTTCACAATGTGTTTTCTTTCTCCACAGCATTCTGATAATGAAAATAAACATTTTCAAACTTGACTAAATAGAAAGATTAAATTCTCCAATATATATATATAATATTCAATTTAATCATTTCATTTGAATTGTGTTGGTTGTTGACTGCAACCTCAAGGAATATCCTTTCTACAAAGTTTATTTCAAATTCATAGTTATTTTCAACTAGTCCAGTCACGAGACTACCCTTCTCCAATATATATATATAATATTCAATTTAATCATTTCATTTGAATTGTGTTGGTTGAATCAGTCACACCTCTCAGCTGTAGACCACTATGAAACGAGTAATAATAAATGAAAATAATAATGAAACCTTCTATCTGGTAACTTGGACTTACGCTCAAAAACATGCCAGAAAAATGTATTGGCAATATGTGGCAGCAGATCGAATGAAATTCCGAAGAAGAAAAAATGAAGCTGCAAACATTATTGATCCAATATTGAATGATGTTCATAGACTGAAAATATTCCATCAAAGATTTTGTGATTGATAAATAAATGTATAGTATAAGCTATATAGCATCATGTTTCATTTTACCAAGTGAAATAGAATATTTGTAGAAAATCTTAAATTAATGATATATCATTGTGGTCCCATATATATATAAATAAATGTACCAACCTTCAGAATGTACACCCCAATATCTATTCTACCCCTAACAACTAATCATCTATCAGTCTAACCATACGACGTCCCAACACAATCACAATTTTCATTGCACCAGTGGACGGTTGAATCCGAATCGTCAGAATCGTCAGAAGTGATCAGAAGTGAGGAAATGATCGACGTGTGATTCTATTTATATCATTCAGAGGAGTGGAGGGGATATGTCAAGAGTGGGGGTAAAGCGCGGAGTAAGAATGTAGTCGATCATTCAGGTTTCAAATAGACTTATCCATCAATAATTTAAGAATATTTTATGTGAAGACTGAATGTGATTTCACTAGATATTATTTTTTGTTCATTCTTAAGTTTATAACATTATGTTCTCTGTTCCCAAGTAATATTGAATATTTGGAAAAAAATATAATAACTTGTCATATATCATTGTGCGTGCACCGATGTTCTTCAACTTTCATCATTCTGATGTATAGCTGTTGTATTAAAAATTAAATATTAATAATCTATTTTTGATGGACTAGAGGATTGCGCCCCAAGCGCCCCTCCCCCTGTGGATGGCGCCCCAACCTCGCACCATCCTTGTGTGTACCAAGCTTTCCGAATGTACACCCCAATATAAAAGTCCACCCCTAATCGTCGATCATGATGACATCATCATCATCGTCTATTACGATGACACCATCATCATCGTCTATCACGATGACACCATCATTCTCATTGTCACTCACATCGTCCACCGGCTGTTGCACTACCAGCCGTCTGCGTCCCGGTCTACGGATATGCATAAGATCCCACCACTCATCCTGGTCCATCCTGTCCCTCTCAGCATCACTCACACATTCGCAGTAGTCATTGCAAACGTGACCATTGTCCGACTCTTCCGGATCACTGAACCACCAGTCGTCATCCCCATCAAATGTTCTTGCACTTGACGACGATGAAGATGATGAATCCGACTCATATTCTGCTGCTGGTTGAACTGACCTCTTCTTCTTGGATGGGGCCATCATCTGCTGACGGCTCCAACAAACTTGGAGGTGGTGAATCACCACGTTCCAACACATACGCACTTGAGACTGCTACGGCTTGTTACGTCTGACATGATGATCAGAAGTGAGGAAATGATCGACGTGTGATTCTATTCATATCATTCCGAGGAGTGGAGGGGATATGCCAGGAGTGGGGGTGAAGCGCGGAGTGGGAATGTGATCGATCATTTCGAGTTTCAAATAGTCTAAGTTTCACTATTTAGTTAAGAATATTTTATGTGTAGGCTAAATGAGATTTCACGAGATTTTATTTTTATTTCAACATTGATCTATTTGCTTTCCAGAAGAGAAAATTAATTCGAGTTCAGAAAACTTTGTTTTTTGTATTGATTCGTTCGACCGCGGAGCGGTCTTGGTGCTACGCAGCGGCGCAATATTTTGGTCGACTACGGTCTAAAAACGCGCCGCTACGCGGCGCCAAGACCGCTCCACGGTCTTGTTATTTTTTTAGACCGCAGTTGTTTACCCCGTGTGAAAACCCGCGGTTTCGCGGTTTTTCACATGGGGTAAAAAACTGATCGTACTGACCGTAGTCGACCAAAACATTGCGCAGCTGCGCGGCGCCAAGACCGCTCCGCGGTCGAACGAATCAATACAATAAAAATCAAAGTTTTCTGAACTCGCATTAATTTTCTCTTCTGGAAAGCAAATAGATCAATATTGAAATAAAAATAAAATCTAGTGAAATCTCATTTAGCCTACACATAAAATATTCTCAACTAAATAGTGAGACTCAGACTTTTTGAAACTCGAGATGATCGATCACATTCCCACTCCGCGCTTCACCCCCCCTACTGACATATCCCCTCCACTCCTCTGAATGATATAAATAGAATCACACGTCGATCATTTCCTCACTTCTGATCATCATGTCAGACGTAACCAAAGCCGTAGCAGTCTCAAGTGCGTATGTGTTGGAACGTGGTGATTCACCACCTCCAAGTTCGTTGGAGCCGTCAGCAGATGATGGCCCCATCCAAGAAGGAGAGGTCAGTTCAACCAGCAGAGGACCGCCAGCAGCAGCAGATTATGAGTCGGATTCATCATCTTCATCGTCGTCAAGGGCAAGAACATTTCATGGGGATGACGACTGGTGGTTCAGTGATCCGGAAGAGTCGGACAATGGTCATGTTTGTAATGACTACTGCGAATGTGTGAGTGATGCTGAGAGGGACAGGATGGACCAGGATGAGTGGTGGGATCTTATGCATATCCGTAGACCGGGACGCAGACGGCTGGCAGTGCAACAGCCGGTGGACGATTTGAGTGACAATGAGAATGATGGTGTCATCGTGATAGACGATGATGATGGTGTCATCGTGATAGACGATGATGATGATGTTATCATGATCGACGATTAGGGGTGGACTTTTATATTGGGGTGTACATTCGGAAAGGTTGGTTCACACAAGGATGGTGCGAGGTTGGGGCGCCATCCACAGGGGGAAGCGCGCGCGGGGCGCCACCCTCTAGTCCATCAAAAATGGATTATTAATGTTATTTAATAAAACAGCTATACATTAGAATGGTGGAAGTTGAAGAACATCGGTGCACGCACAATGTATAAATATATATATATAAATATATATATATATATATATATATATATATATATATATATATATATATATATATATATATATATATATATATATATATATATATATATATATATATAAATATATATATATATATATATATATAAATATATATATATATATATATATATATAATTTGTTGAAGATTACCTCCCGACACAATGAAAAAAAAACATTTTTATTTTATTTTATTTCATTTTATTTCTATTTATGCTATGGATATAAAAAATCTATGGATTCATCCGAGTCAAGCTCTCCATCCGATTGCAGATATATCGTTTCGTCCGAGTCATAGTTTGAATCTTCTGCAGGTATATTGACTTGGAGATCTTCTTCTTCAATGGGCACCCATCGCTCCAAATTATCGCCCCATATAATGGTTGGTTGTCGTCGTCTCGTTTCTCGCATTTCTTTCATCAACTCTTCTATAGTCATCGAAGATGAACTGACCTGATTGTCTTGGATAGTTGCACTAGCCGGAGGATTTGGTATGACGTCCTGGGGTTGTGTTGGATCGATGGATATATCATGTAGAGGGTTTGGTATAACTTCCTGGGGTTACACTGGACCAGTAGTAGAGTCAGCTGCACATATAACTTCAGACATTTTGGATGTAAGTGAAGCAATGAATCAGATGCAATTCAATTCAAAGATATCGAATGAGTAGGAGAATACAGTCGGAAGTGGGGGAGTACCCTTTCCTAAACACGAGTGTAGATGGAAGGGAGAGGGTCGAAAATACATGTGTAAAAGGTGACACACATGCCTACTACAACAGATTAAAGTTTCAATCATTGATTCTTACATTCAGTTTGAAAATATCATTGAAGTTATTGGAATGAATACCGCTGAAAGTAGAAATATTCTGTCAACTTTGTTGCGTGATGGCGGTGACCAGTATGTGACAAATGATGCAGTTCCAGGGCTGAACCAACGTGAACATTCTACCACTACATTGCCAGATGATTCAGAACATTTTGATATGGATGAGTTTCTCATGATGGCAGACGTACCAACAACAAATGGTGAATTGGAATCCAATATTGGAATGTCTCAATTATTACCAGCCTGTGCTTCACTCCCCATCATCCATATCACTGAAAATAAAAAAGGGGAAGAGAAAGTGAAACGAGTGAACAATAGGAGGAGAAATACAGTCGACGTTGCCGCCATGATGGCTCCAAAGTCTACTTCTTCCAAGGCTAAAGGAAGGTAAAAGAAAAGCAATTCAAGGACATCATCATCTTGTTCACCAGATTCCCTACCAATGTCACTATTGAATTTTATTGATTTTTCATCCTATGTCCCCCTGCAGAAATGTGTTGGAATGAAAAAGTTGATAAAACGAGAAATTCTAGAAAAAAAGCCCGTACTGTTTGCATGAGGAAATGAAAACCATAAGAGCGCAAGAGCGCATTACAACCATGAAGAGAGAATTGACAAAAGTTCAAAATCAATATGATTCTCTGGTAGCTAAAGTTGATGTGGAATGACAAAATAATGACAAAAAAAACCACCCGCTGCGCGGTTTCGCGTTTTCGCTTTGCGGCACCAAGACCGCGGTCTTGTGTGTGATATTCATGTTTACGCGGGGTAAAATATTGCAATAAAACACAATAGTGTGCATCAATAATTTTATTTGTTAACTATACGCTTCGTATGAGCGACAGTTATCTATTCATCATTTTGACGATTCGAATATAAACTTCTCAGCTAATTTGAGTAGTGTGAATGATACTATTCATTTATTTCGGCATTCAACAAACTGATCAAATAATCCAATCTACTTTCGGAATTCATGCCATATTCTTGAGAAAAAGATTTAACTATGTTATTACATATACGAATAGTTTCATTGGGATCGCACTGATAGAACTCAATGTCATTGTGACCCCAAGGGAGGGTTTGTGTTGTATTGGGAATTATGAATCTTTTATCATCATCATATGATAGTGCTACTTCATTTTTCAATGCCGTATACATATCATGTGAGATGCTTCTGAAAGAGTTCATCTTCCTAAAAATTTTTCCACCATTCTCAACTATTTTCTTGTAATCCTCCAATGTCAATTGATTCTTTATCACAGATCTCTTCACCCCTTTGGCCCTCTTTACTTCTGTTGCAAGAGATTGTACATAGTATGCTTTAGCACCTGTACCATAAAAACTAATTATTGGATCATTGGGAAACTCATCTTTGAAATTACCCAAGACTGAATTTGTTACAGGTATGCTGAATTTATTATGTTCAATCAAATTAGATGTGTCAAATCTATTTATATTGGTGCTGATGAACTCATAAAAATTGTCGGTATTTAGTTTTAAAATTAGAGAATCTGTGTCAGTGTAGAGCAGAGAAGCATCCTGACAGAATTCTTTCTTGATACATCCATAGTAAAAGTAAAAATCGTACATTACAGTCTTGGATAATTCCAAAATACAGAATCCCAAATACAGTGGTTTGTCATAACACACTTTCACTTTACCCATTTGAATAGCAACGAAATTTTCACTAAACATTGTGCAACTTTTGAAGTTTGGTCGTGCAATCAGAGCGCCTGCTCCCATACTTCTATGGGCATTCTGCCAATGTGTAACAAGCCTCACATCGATCCTATTATCAACGTTTTCCATCGTTTTGACATAAACTGCATTGTTCATCAACTTATAGAAATCTTTCTCAGACTTATTATTAGATCTATTACGCATTTGAGTGTTAAGATCGATGTAAGGCTTCATCCAACATGACTGCTTGAATCTTAGGATTCTATGAGTATGCATAACAATCAAACCATTATTGACGGCCTGTTTCAAGTTTTTATAATAAACCACATACTTTCGCTTATCATTCAAATTTGGAATCAATTTTGGAATCTTGCTTTTGGAATTTGGTGGCACTATACTTTCTACCAAAAAAGGGAGGTCTGAATGTTTATCGTGTAATTCTTGAGGATAATGTATGTCAACTTCAAGGACATATCCATATGGGTCATTGTCTGCCCCAGCCATAATGTCTAAATTTGTGATTTCTTCTCGAGTTATCCAAATGAAATTAGATGTAGGTAATGGTTGTGACATACTATGTCCATATAAATTTGTAGCATCCAAATAAGAAATGGATGATGATTGCTCTTTGGGATCGAAATCAGGCAGAAACTTATTATTTGCTATATGCTTCCTATCGCTACATTGACTAATACCTCCACGAATGCCTTTTTTGAAAGAATTTATCATATCAATGTCAGCAGTTCAAGTTCAACATTTGTATATTTCAACATTGCATCCCAAGATAATCCAGGTGCAGTATAATATTGAGCTGGATCCAACTTATATGTATCTGAACAAATCCGTCTAAAATTCTCGAATATATCACACAGTAGTAGAACATGAAATTTTAAATATAAATCCGAATATTCTCCAAGACTCTTACACTCAAAAAGTTCCCAAACACGTGCGGCTCTCATATAATCTCTCTCTGATACATGTTCCTTATTCAAATTGTCATAAAACTGATTTTTTGTCGGTAAATTAGGATGATCCAATTTATTGATGTTCACAAAACACCTTTCTGCCTCATTGAATTGAATTTTTCTTTATCGGGAAAACATTTTAACATCTCTACACATTGCTTATTACTCAAATTTGCACCCAACTTTTTCAATGAACTTAAAGCTATCTATAAATCCCATTTTCAAAAAAAATTTCTTAATTTTTCCCTCTTTACTTTGATAGCTATGTGTTTAGAGATGTTTTGTAAACGAAATGTATTTTTCCTCAGTTTGGGGAATAACATCAACCTAATATTTTTCCTCATACAATTCTTTAATGAACATATGGCAATCATAAACACTCATATTATGGCATATAATGGGGATGAAATTTGGTATTTCGAAATTCAAATTACAGGTAGAGTGCGCTGCTGGATATCTTTTTCTCCCCGTGAGATGGCAGTGGTCTCTGACTCTTCCCCTTCTGTGAAAGATTTTTCACATATACCACAAGTGGTGGCATTATGAAATTCCCTTTTCTCTTCTGGGGTTTGTTTAGTCATCGGTTTCACATGCCTCAAATGATTATTATATATATTTCTTAAATCTTCTTCTATTTGCATTGTGAGAATTTTTGTCGCATCAGCACCTCTATATGAAACAAATTTTGTTAATTTATCATTAAAGGAACATTTTATCAGATAAGCAAATGAATAAGCTTCGTGTTGGAAGGTTCTATTCGTGTACGCGAGTTCGGGATTCGGTTCGGTGGTTTGTATAGGCTTCAGAATCGATTCAAAATCTGCATATACTACAAAAGGTACATTCATTTGTCTTTCGAAATTTTTAAACTATGTATTACCGGCAACCATTTTCCCAAATTTATTTATTCTGAAATCAGTTTGCGGTACTGTTGTACATACATGATTGCAATCATGCATCTGGTGACGCAACACTAATCGCTCATTCGAAAAGTACAATAAACATCCATCACAGAAATATTTTTTGTGTTCATGAGCTGGAATTTGACATGACACCAATCTTGAAAAATCTTTCATCCAACAATAATGACTATTTCCCACCTCATCTGTGATAAGCGATAAATTGACATGTCTTCTGAGTTTTCTCTGAGAGTATCGCAAGGGCCCAATCACCTCATATTTGACTCTCTTATTTTCAATCTAAGATTCCAAACCATAAACATTAACTGAAATATCATTCAAATACTCAAACATTTTTATATCACGTTATTTTACTGGAAAATCCATACCTGTTACATTCAAGACAGTCTCATAATGTGGATATGATGACACCTCCGACACTTTATTATTTGTGGGAAATAATGCAGATGTCACGGCCCATGCAGAGCAGCATTAGTCTTCATTTTTTATGTTGAAAACACCTTTTCTTCTCTCAATGAATTCGGGAAGTTGCATGTAGGATGATCCGCCAAGTGGACTATATTTGTTTATGTTCACCTCAAAAAACATAATTTTTTCGCAACTCCATCCTGAAAAAAATACTTTCATTAAACCTTTCATCATTTACAACGATTATTACTACACACCTGTATCACGCTCCTCAAACTCCGTACTTTGGGCAATTATAATTTCACGAAACGCATCGAATAATCCATTCAAATCAGTTGATCGATCTGCTATACGATTGGGAGAATTGAACGATTTGATGTCTGTCAATTCCTGGGTTTGAATGATATAACTTCCAAACACTTCCATGTTAACCTTGATGGAGTTGTGCAGATTGATGTTTTTTTCCAATAGCTCGAGTACTTCATGCTTGATATCATTGAAAAAAGGTGTGTACTCAGTATACATATTCTCACTAGATACTCTGTAGCTAGAAATGCGACATTTGAATGCATTTTTAATGAGGTGTACACCACCACCCAAGTGAACACATGAATTCGTCCCATATGCAAGTGTTCTATTGTGAGAGTTGACTTGACCATATGGGATTATCACATTACAACAATTACATGTATATAGTGGTTCAGGTGGTGAGTCATCGCCATTGTTCAATTTAATTCGTTTCACTGAAGGACCTCCCTGGCAAGTTTCCCGTTGATGCCGACGTAGATTATCACTACTAGTGAAATCTTCACCACAATCACACGAATACATTTCAGCAACTTGTTTTCAATAGCTCACTGGAGGAGAGACTGATTCGAAATACTCTGGAATATTTCAATGAAATATCCCCACCCTACAACAAGTCCGATGCGATGCGCAATCTGTATTGTGAGGGGATTCTCTTGACATTCAGCGCACTCATCAATACTCGCAATTCACTCTTGGCTCTCCCACAGGATAAACGCCCTCCTCGCTTGGCTTGGCGAGTGCAAGGATTCATGAAGGTCATGTCCACACAGAATATGTATGCCTACACCACAACTTTAGTCAAGGTCAAACAAACAAAAATCAAGATCAAGTCTTAAGGTTGCCGAACATCAAAACTCAAGGTCAAATCTCAAAGTCAAAACTTAATGTTATGAATCTCAAGGTCGAACTCAGGGTCAAAACTGAAGTCGAATCTCAAAGTCGACCAAACCCAATGTCAAAACTCAATGACAAATCTCAAAGTCAAATCTCAAGGTCAAACACACACACATTGCACACCTGCAAGCATTCAAGGTCATACGTGACGTCATGGTGGTGGGAGGAGACCCAGAACCGGCCTAAATCTCCTACTATAATCCATGTTTTTTCAAGTGAAACAAGCGAGTAAGACCCTTGTACAACGAGTAGTTTTTCAGAGGCCAATGATAGTAATGTGCGATTGCATCCGAGGTCCATCACAGCATTGTAGTCTACTCGACATGTTGAAAATGGTCTAAAATAGAGATACTGCTCTCAAAATCATGTTTGATAGCTCATTGGATCCGGAAAAACGCCTAGAAAAATGTGCCAAACAATTGAAGATAAAAAAAATTGCATTTCGTTTTTTGCCAATAATTCATAAACTGATAATATTTTAAGAATTTCAAAAAAAGATTCTGAAATGAGAGGAAATTGCCAATAAACAATTTCCAGCTCCCGAAACTCTATCTCTATTATTTATAATTTTAATTTAACGCTGAAAATGGGTCTCCGAGCGACATTTTTAGGTTGCGCGCGCGGCGTCAGTACGGCACATCAATTAATTTATTTAAGGTATAAAATATTTTTTTAATAAAAAAATCATGGTGTATTAATGTATTAATGATTTATTCCCGTTGGAAATTTTACTCAAAGTTGATTTTTCAATAAGTTAAACGATTGTTAACCAACAAATTTTTCGCTGCGTAGAGCCTTTCTAATACATACTTAACAAGATCACGCCATAAAAGTTAGAAAAATATCCATACTTTGTTTATAATAATTTTTGTACTTGAACAAAAACAAAAAAATCCAAGTAATGTTGTTAAAGAATTTTTTTCTTCTTAATCATCATATTATCGTTTTTTTCTCAATACAAGATATAAATTGATTTGCAAAAAAAAATTTTCCTGCCATTTTTTTTTCACAACTTCATTATATTACAAATATTTTGATTTTTGAAAAAAAAAATCCTTAATAACAATTTTTAATTTTTATAATCGTTTTTTTATATTTCTATTTTACTTAAAGGTAATTTTTCAATAAGTTAAACGATTGTTAACCAACAAAATTTTTCGAACTTCTTTTTAATTAAAAAAAAAAAAATTGTCGTAAAATTTTTCGCTCTGTAGAGCCTTTCTCATATACATACTCAAAGTTTTTCATTGGAAATTTCCTCTTCTTTCATATTCTTTATTTGAAATTTCTTAAATATTAATAGTTTATGAAATATTGGCAAAAAACAAAATGCCATTATTTTTTCATCTTCAATTGTTTATAAATTTTGCAATTTTTTATGTGCTAATACACGCTTTCGGTACATTTTTCTAGGCGTTATTCCGGATCCAATGAGCTACCACACATAATTTTAAGAGTAGTATCTCTATTTTAGACCATTTTCAACTTGTCGAGTAGACTATTGCTAAGGAATTGGAAAATTCAAATAATAATAATTAGTATTCTTCCTTATTATTCACTCGGATGGAAGAATCCTGGTAGCGCATTGGGTGTAGGCAGTAGTGAAACCAAGAAAAACCTACAATATGCACAGGGGAATATCTGTCTATTCCAAGCAAACAATCGCTTGTGCTTATATATATATAGGGAACCTTAATCCAAGGGATTCCTATAGAACCTTCTTCAAAAACCATAAAATTCTAACGATAACTGCATTATTCATACTGGAATCCGTGTGTCTAATAAATAAACATATACTAAACTTTACTGCGTCTTCTTCCCACTATAACACCCGGAACAGCAGACACACTCTGAAACTCACAGTGCCAACATAAAACCTCACCAGAGACTCCATATTTTTCAATGGTGGAAAAATGTACAATCATTTACCTCTGTACATAAGATCTGCCAATATAAATGACTACCAATTCAGGAAGTTAGTCAAACAATTTCTATCTGATAGACCTTTTTATACTTTGCAGGAATATTTTAACGAAAACTTTCAACTGACTCACTCATATTTTTTATATTTATTAATCAAGGTGCATTTAAATTATTACCTTCTACGTTTACTTTTTGAATTTGACTATTATACACTTTTATATATACATATATTTTTATATTCTATTTACTTTTATATCGTCCATATTAACATTGTTTTTACTTATTATTATCTTTTGTCTGTATTGCATTTTTTTTACTCTATGTGTATTCACTAACCAAGCTTTGTCAACAAGATTTTGTCTTATGATAATAAAGCATATTTATTATTATTATTATTATTATTATTATTATTATCAAAACTCATTGACTTCAATATCATGCAATCAAGAGAAGGGTTATATTTAGAAGTCGAGATTCATTTGCATCAAATGGTCAATACCCAACTGTTATTCTTTCAGTCAGACCAGATCAATGTTTAATTTTTAATATATTCATTGGACCTAAAACTTGATTTTCTAGTTTTACCTATATTCCCAGTTTTACGTACATCATTCGAACAGAATGTTCATAACATCAGATTTGGAATCATCTGCGGCTGAAAGATGAACTTCAGTCACTATCTTCCATCGTGCAATTTTGGTTTTCAATTATTAAATCTCACATATGCATTCTGAACCAGGGTTTTATAAATATTAAGTAATTTGTTATCTTTCAGCTCTTATCTTAACTGGCGGAAGAGATTGAGTCAGATTATCTGCTGTGATATTCCTTTAGTGGTGGTCTAATTTGGAACACACTGATAATGAGTCATCAATTGAACATTATCTGAGTCTTTCTGGGCAGACTACCAACACAACAGTTTTTGTTAAATTCTCCAAAAATTTGTATACGTTTGGATTATATTGTCTTATAATTTCAACTATATCAAATAAGCACACATAGAGCTTATTCGTTTCTAAATGGTGAAAAAACTTTTATTTAGAGATTCTCGTAACCAGTTGTTATATATGCACATCTAATATGAAATGTAGCACTGATCAATGTGAACAGAAAATATGTGTGTTTGAGATTCTTCTTCTGTTATTTTGCCATTCAGAAACGAATGAGCTCTATGAACTGAGATAATATGTTCAATGGAATGAATATACCATTGCTTCAATCAAACGAAACAAAAAATAGCCTATCACATCATCGTCGTTATTTAATTTTCAGGATAGCATGTATGCTTGTTTCTCATTATATCTGCCAATCTTTCTCGGGACCTTCGTATTTATATATATATATATATATATATATATATATATATATATATATATATATATATATATATCTATATATATATATATATTAGTATCTTGACTGGAAAAGTAAAAAAAAAGAATTTTTACAAACTATTTTCACTCGGAGTAAAAAGTTCCTAAAGGATAACCCAGATATATACATTGTGAAAAGTGATAAAGGAAATGTTACGTTGATAATGTACAAAGAAGAGTATTATGATAAAAGTCAACAGTTGTTGGAAACTGAAAAATATTATATCAGAATACCACGGAATCCCACTAGTACAATCTAGCAATCAGCTAATAAGTTAGTCTAAAAATTACGAAATCAAAACCTAATAGACGAACAAACAGCTAAAAAATTGACAATTTTTTGATTCTGTTGCTCCTCGGTTCTATGCTGTACCTAAAATACACAAACCGTCCCTATCAATGAGACCGATAGTATCATCAATCTATGCCCCTAATAGTAATCTAGCTAAATACCTTACGGACGTGTTAACGATGTCGTATGATACAAATAATAAATATTATATAAGTGACTCTTTTGCATTTAGCAATTTTATCAATAATTACAAAATACCGGAAAACTATGTAGTAGTTAGTTTTGACGTAGTGTCTCTGTTTACAAACTCACCGCTCGATTTAGTAAGACAAAGTTTAGCAAAAAGATGGGAAATCATTTCGAATTACTGTACCTTAACATGGAGTGCTTTTGTGGACATCCTAGATTTCATTTTTGAATTTAATTCCTTTATTTTCTATGATACATATTACAAAGGTTTTTGGCACCCATATGGGCTCGACCATTTCCCCAATACTTATAAATTTCGTACTAGATGATTTAGTAGAAGACTTTTTCCTTTCCCTTTAAAACCAGTGTTATACTATTTCAATAGTTATGATATAAATTTACAGTTCACCTCAGAATTAGAAGAACACGAAAGTATTCCCTTCCTAGACATGACAGTGTTAAGAGGTGAAGACAACAGTCTCCGTACTAAATGGTATAGGAAACCGTACTGCAGCAACAGATTCATAAGTTATCCTCGTACCTCCACCCCATATGAAAACAAATCTTGTCTTAGCTCTGAAGAATAGAGTCATCAAGTTAACCCATCCAACTTTACAAATAGAAGGCATGAACGAACTAAAAAACATTCTCACAGAAAACTCGTACCCCAAAAAATTTATCAACAAGTATTATTCAATACCCAACACAGAACAAATTTGAATAACCTCCAACACCAAAACGACAATAATAGTTTGAACAGTAAATAATAATGATGACAATGTTGTCTTAGCAAACCCAAATAGCGTCGTGGTATATAGAACACTCCCATATATAAAAGAACTGACTTCAAAACTAATCAATATTTTCAAATCTGAAAATTTCAAGGTGGCCAAAAAGCACATTAAAACAGTTTCCACGTTATTCTCAAAAATAAAATCCCCCCTTGAAATTGCGGAATGTTCACATGTAGTTTATAGTATCCCATGTTTGAATTGTGATGAAATATATACAGTGCTAGTCAAAAGTCCCCTCCCCCCCTCGTATCTTTCGAACGGGTATACTTATAATAATGAAATTTGGAGGGTGGAAATAAACGGATGTAGGCTTCTCAACTGGTCATAACAAGTGACGCAATAGTCATAAATGACGTCACAAGGCCACTGTGACCAATAATTTTAAACGGGACCCTATGGCAAGTGACAGCTCGTTTGAAAAGTATTGAAAATACCTATTCAGTCACACCAATTTTGTTTGGGTTTCGGCTGATTTTGATTGATAAATTGAAGAAATACGAAAATTATAGTTTCGCATTTAATTAATAAAGATTTTAAAGTACGCCTCTGGTTAATTGTCAAAAAGGTTGACGTTTTTGAATTCTCTACTTGTCAAAAGTGTTTATACCTTGAAAATTTACCTAAGCTATTGTTTAACGAGACGTTTAAGTGTTTACATAGGCAAAATGGTAAGTACTGTAGCCGACAAAGTAGCAGCTATCTTAATAATTGGTGAATGTAGAAACAATTTCCATGCAGCGGAACAACTGTTTAATGAGAGGTACCCCGATCGCCCTATATCGAGGGTTTATTTGAGGGAGCTTCTTCGGAAGTTTGAAGCATCAGGTAGTGTTCAAGATGCCAAACGATCTGGTCGACCAACAATTAGTGATGACAAAAAAATTGACATAATTGGAGAAATGGTAGTAAACCCTACTTCTTCCACAGCCCAAGTTGCGTCTATCTGTGAAGTCAGTCAAAGGACAGTACATAGGGTGTTGGCTAAAAACAAATTTCATCCATACAAATTAAAAATGGTGCACCAACTTTCAGATGATGACCCCGACCGAAGACTAGAATTCTGTGAAACTATGTCCAATAAAATGAACCAACAACCAGGCTACATACAGACAATTTGTTTTAGTGACGAAAGTACTTTTTTCTCAATGGAAATGTTAACACTCAAAATGTGAGGTATTGGAATGAACAAATCCCAATCTTTAAAAAAATTTGGGAATGCTAACTTAACCGGTGAATTGTATCTGGAGATGTTACAAAATGATATTGAGGCGTTAATTCTTGAAATTCTAGAAGATAATCCAGATGAATTCGACAACTTGGAAATAACGTTTCAACAAGATGGTGCTCCTGCACACTATTACGGTGCAGTAAGACGTTACCTAGATGAAGAATATCGTGGTAGATGGATTGGACGACGAAGTTCGATCGAATGGCCAGCTCGGTCACCGGACCTTACACCATTAGATTTTTTCTATGGGGGTACTTGAAATCTAAGGTTTACGCTACAGCACCTGACAGTATTGCCATTCTGAAACAACGAATTGTTGAAGAATGTAGGGCAATTTCCGCTGACACACTGGGACGAGTACGACAAGAGTTTAGCAATAGGATGCATTACTGCCAGGAAGTAGATGGAGCACATTTCGAACACTTATTATAAGAACTGGTTCTTAAATCTTTATTAATTAAATGCGAAACTATAATTTTCGTATTTCTTCAATTTATCAATCAAAATCAGCCGAAACCCAAACAAAATTGGTATGACTGAATAGGTATTTTCAATACCTTTCAAACGAGCTGTCACTTGCCATAGGGTCCCATTTAAAATTATTGGTCACAGTGGCCTTGTGACGTCATTTATGACTATTGCGTCACCTGTTATGACCAGTTGAGAAGCCTACATCCGTTTATTTCCACCCTCCAAATTTCATTATTATAAGTATACTCGTTCAAAAGATACGAGGGGGGGAGGGGACTTTTGACTAGCACTGTATAGGTCAAACTAGCAGGAATTTAGCAGCACGCATTACCTCACACAAAAGTGACTGCAACCTGAATAAAAACAGTTGCGCACTTGCAGAACACACGATAAAACTTAATCACTTCTGTAATTTTAATAATCCAAAAATATCAGCGATAGAAAGAAACCAAGAAAAAAGGAATTTTCTGGGAATGGTTCACATAAATAATCAACCGGCGTGCATGAATAAACGTTCTGACGTATCAAATTTGAGCGTAATCTATAGCTATGTGTTGAAAATGGACAACGAGAGCAGAGCCCTCCCTGATAATCCGTAAAATAAAGCACCTTGCATCTTCTTCCAGTAGTGAGAAAAACAAATCGATAATATATATTTGTACGAATTTACCTTTGTTTTCAATCTCTTTCTTTCATAGTTGAAGTAGACAGAGGTCTCATTGTCCCTCGAAATATTATGTACCTGTATAATGAAAGTGTTTATGTTTTAGTGAATTGCATTTTAAGTATGTTTTAATATTATGTATGTTTCGCTATTTTTTATTTGTAACAGTCTCACGTTGGTAAGTTTCTTATACTTTTCCAAGTTCCTTTTGTGATTAGCAATTGTTTTCTTGTTTCTAGATGTATTGAAAATGAAATAAAACTAATTTCGAAAGCTTGACAAATAACAGAGAGTACTCATTACATTGGCCTTCTGAACTGACTGCAACCTCAGGAGAGAGAGATAAAAAAAATCCATTTTTTCCCCTCTAATCCTCCTTTCGTATATATATATATATATTGTATATATATCGTGTTTCTTAAGTACGTGTAGAAAATTCAGGAGCATGTTGCTGACGTCAAAATAAGAAGAAAAGTTCCTATAAACATATGTCCGCAAGTTATTCGTTTCTAAGATGCAGGGTGTCAAAGTTAAATTCTTATTTTTATTTTTTGTGAATACATTTCAAAATCATTGTGATATTCGAGTGAAGTTTGGTATCTGGGAGTATTTTTCAATGACAAAATTAAATTTGATGTTATTTTGTCTCACTCGTGGGGGTGGCGCCACCTACATGTCTTTTCAGTCATTTGAAATGTCATTACTTTTTTGTACGTACCTGTATCATGTTTTCTAGTGGAAAAATCGATTATTCATAGATATTTGTGTAAAAAATATATTCCTGGTAGAGGTCGCTGCGAGCAACTGTTTTCGAGTTATTGGGATTTGAAATAATCGATGCATTTGAATTATTTCAGTTGGGCTCGTAAGTCGCCTCTAAGTACTAAATATCAGGAAAAATACGACAATGCATTTGTGTCCTTTTATTCAATGGTCTTCTACATTCAACACTTGAATGTAGTCAAAAAATGATTATGTTTTATGTTACATAGTTTTTTGGACTCTTTTCCGAATCAAATAAATGACATTCAGGTGAGTACTTCAATCCGTTCTTGTGACAGTGAAGTTGTTTTCTGTATTTGTGTTCCAATCTTTTTCAAATGGCAGCATACACGAATAGCGAAATGGCTAATATGATTTACGTATACGGTCTTGCCGATGGCAATTGCTACGAGGCTAGACGTATTTATAAGACTTCCTAATCATGGAGCGCCGAATCACCAAACATTCAGAAACCTTTTACAGCGGCTTATGGGATCTGGATCCTTTAAAAAAGCTCCAGTGGCAGGCAGACCGTGAACTACTAGGACACCAGAAGTTGAAGAAGCTGTTCTTCAGGCAATCGAAGGAGATCCACATACAAGCTTGAGAAAAATTGCGCAAAATCTGAACGTACATCACAGTTTGGTTAATTCTCAAACAAAATCAGTTGTATCCTTATCACACACAGCGTGTCCAAGCATTGTTGCCCCGAAATTTCCTTCCCCGTGTAACATTTTGCCAATGGATACTGCAGAAAATTGCACAAAACCCTCAATTTACTTCAGAGATATTATTCACTGACGAAGCACATTTTTCAATGAACTTTCATAATAATCATATGTGTGGTGTGACGAAAACCCTCACGCAATAGTTCAGTCCAGGTTTCAACACCAGTGTTCATTGTATGTGTGGATTGGTATTTTTGGGGATTATTTGATTGGTCCCCACTTGTCACAAGTACGGATTTATATTTATATAATTTTAAACAACGCTAATGTGGTTGTAGTACCTTTGAACTTCGTTTTATTCCTTGATCTTCGTTTTTTTCTTTTGTATCACTATGTTAGATGAATATGTTTAACATAATTGAAACCAACCTCAACAAAGTTTCTCCCTGATGATGGAAATACCCATTTCCGAAAGCTTGGATACACCTTAACGAGTTTACTTTTTCATTGCTGCTCACCACAATATCCCTAGTTATATATATATATATATATATATATATATATATATATATATAATGAAAAAGGAATTTGTGGCATAATGGACAGATTATTGAATTAAAGAAAAAAAGCGAGACTCGAACTCACAACCTTAAGCTTGCCGCTCTACCGCTTGAGCTATGGAGGCTATGAGAATCGACACACACTCGTGAACACTTCACTTCCTTCAATTCAATGTGATGTTGGAATGAATCGAAAAATCGAACGCACTTATCAGTGGCCGTTGAGACCCGGTACCCATTCACCCAAACATCTTCGTGGAAGTGACGATTTCAGTAGAAGTTCTAGGAAGATGATCTCAAACCAGTGGTTATACAACTGACAAGATTCTTAATAGTACGAAAGGTACCCTGGCGGGAAGCGGAAAATATATAAACAACAGATAGTTAGCGCGAATATTCAAATCAGTCGGTGCGAGAGACCGTACGTTATAAGCGGAAGGTTAAGTTCAGCGTCAAATAAAATACATCGAGCTTTTTCTCCTATGGATCGATTTGTACGTTCGGCGACACCATTCTCCTCCGGAGTATAGGATGCTGTACTTTGATGCTGAATACCGCAATTTTTCAAGTATGTTTCGAGAACTGTGTTACAGTATTCGGTCCCATTATCACTGCAAAGAATTTTAACTTTCTTCTGAGTCTGATTCTCCACAAAGTCTTTAAACTTTTTGATTCTGTTGGGAACTTGATTTTTGTTTTTGAGAAAATATACAAAATATTTCGACTGAAATCGTCCACTAAAATAAAAAAATATCGGGCACCACCCAATGAGTTTTTTGACATGGGTCCACACAAATCGGTATGAACTAATTCCAGATTGTCAGATGACCGAGTACTTCTGCGATTGAAAGGAAAATGAGTCTGTTCACCTTTCAAACATATAGTACATGGAAGTATGCATGGATTTTCAGGTGAATATCATTCAATGTTCTGCGTGGTATTTGCCAGGAAAGTAGTTGTTTTTCACCTGAGATCTACCATTTTCTGGTTCAATTTTATATTGAATCCTTTATGTGAAGAAAACCGTTTAATTCGATTTTTCTATTCATTCCACTTCACATGGCACTTATCTTTCACTATATGCTAGACGGGCTTGCCACTCCTACTGAGAAGGAATCTTTTATTTAGAAACCTATCGAGGTGGGAGATTTTCGAGTGTTTCTTTCTGTCACTAGGTACCGCCAGTTAAAGTTTATCTTTTCCGGCGTACCTATAGGTGTTACAAGATCGATGATGGTTTGTTTACGTTGTGTCTCACTTCAGCCAGAGTTCTTTGGACTTTTGGCTGGTTGACTACTCCGTACTGATGAGGGCCAAGAAGCCTGAAACCGGTATGCGGATTGTTAGGTGAACACGACATAAATTAAACATAATCGAGCTTATCAGAAAGAAACATTTGCATTCAATGTCCATTGATATTATATGGAAGTATGCATGGATTTTCAGGTGAATATCATTCAATGTTCTGCGTGGTATTTGCCAGGAAAGTAGTTGTTTTTCACCTGAGATCTACCATTTTCTGGTTCAATTTTATATTGAATCCTTTATGTGAAGAAAACCGTTTAATTCGATTTTTCTATATAGTACAGGGTTCTTTCTTTGCACTCAATTCAAATTCTATGCCGGTCACTAGCCCATTGTTCAATAACTTCTAACTTTGAATGTTAATGTATCCCAATCTTCTGTGCCACAAATCTTGTTTTGTTATCATATCTGCGTGAAAACTCCAAAACTTATTATGAATGTTCAATTCATACATATTTCCAACAAGACAGGCAGTTCCCATGACTTGATTACTAGAATTGTATATTCTGCAACCTGAATCATCAAAAATGACCGAATGACCTTTTTTCACGATTTTACTGACTGATAATAGATTTGTGCATAGATTTGGCACATAAAGAACATCGTTCAAACAAACATCAGTAACAGTTCCATTGGAAACGAGGGCCAATTTCACATTACCGGTACATTGCACGGGTAAGCAAGTATTATCAGCAATTTTTATTTCTGAAGTATATGGTACAGTCGTACATTCGAGCCAACCTTTTCTTGCCGTCATGTGTGCTGATGCTCCTGAGTCGATAAACCATTCTTCTCCGGTACTTGCTTCACTGACGAGAAACGACGTATAGAGAATATTTTCTGATATTTTCTTCTGTGCGCATTGTGATGCAAAATGAACATATTTATTACACGAATAACATCGCACTTTTTTATATCGTGAATTCCCCTTTTTATGGTTAAGTTTTCTGTCCACCAGATCCAACGAATCTGGAGTCTCATTCTCCAGCTTGACATCTTGTAATAACTTCGTTTTTATAGCATCTGCAGTTATGGGGGTTCCTGTGCTTTCGAAACCCATCAACATAGGTTTATACATTTCTGGTAAACCAGCTAGTAAAAGAGTATCAACCCATTCGTCGCTAACAGGCATACCGATTCCCGATAACTTATTTGCGGTGGTAACTATTTTGTTCACATAACTCTCCACTGAATCACTATCTTCTAGCTTGGTAGTGATTGGAGTTCTGAGTAAACCAACTCTCCTAGTAAGACCAGAATCTTGAAAAGCTGTTTCCAAATTATCCCAAACTTCTTTCGCTGTTTTAGCTGATTGTATATGAACAAAATTGATTGGTTCAATCAATAAAATAATCTTGGATTTTGCTTTAACATTCTTTTTCTGGTCGTTTTCTGTGCCGATGACACAATCCCACAGCTCTTCGTGCTCCAATAATGTTTGGGTAGCAAATTTCCAAGTATCATAATTTTCACGACCTTTCAGCTTTTCCACAGATAAAAACGAACTGCTTGTGGTCATTCTGCTTCTACTCGATCAGATAGTTCACCAGAGTTTTGCAAAACTTTGAACTATTTACTGCGTACTTTCCAATCAGGCGATCACTGGGCCCATAACCAGTTGGAAATTGAACTGTTTCCTTATGAATGATTGAATGAATAAACGTATTTGTAGAAGTTTTTTACTTTGAGAACTTTTTCACTATTAATGTCAATCTTATTTATCTTTCGAACAAAATATAGATAAAACAAAGTTTACGTTCTATTTCTAACAGATTCAAACACTAGCATTTCACTCGACACAAATTCCTACTTGAAATCACCACCCCAAATTGACAGATATTACGGCGGCTACTCTGATGGGTATAGTCTGACTATATCACGTGCACTCTAGAACGCCGACTGGTCACTCATTCATCTCCTGAATTCAACTGTTACTGACGATAACATAAAGATCCGCAGCCCCAATAGTCGCTGTACGCCCGCTGACTATAAGGCTAGGCCAGTGATAACCGAGAGCAGCGCTGTGATTGGCCGGGGTCCTTGATATTCACCCTTGTCGGCTATAATTTTTATTATTTTTACCATAGCTAGCTTAGCGTCATACCATAAATATAAATTAATACATATCATAAGAACGCGATTTTAAAAATCCTGCTATGAATACTTGGCATACCTAGGAGGTTTTTCAGTAAATATTTTTAACAAGTATCCCAAAGCTCGCGATTATGATTTGTATTAGTGATAGGTAGGTCGTAACGTAAGAATCTTCGAAATTCCTGTATTTATCTATACCTAACCTCAATTGACCATAAATGAATGAAAGTACGTTATAAAGTATACACCAAAATTAGATCATGATCGATACTTAGAACATTCTAGGAAGCAATGCCATTTGAATCAATATATCATACACCATTCTTCTCCGCCTCATTCATCAATATGAGTTCTCAATTAGAACTGGAGAAGAAAATGAAATGACCATCTAAATAAAAATATTCAGATTCTTTTTTTTCACAATTTCAATTAGATATAGTTTAATGTCCAGCGTGGCTTTAGCCGGGAAAGTAGTTGTTTTATTTTGGATATTATAGAAAATAAATTTATTTTTATGGAATATTTAGCAATTTTCAGAAAAACGTTTTTATTCAATATCTAATTGAGAATGTTTTCCTTTTCAATATACTTGAGAAATGGATTTATTAGAGAAAAAATATATTTTATATCGTAGAATTTCGCTCACTCAATTTATCCTATTACAGAAATTATAGTTTTCAGAATGCCAATTCAGCCTTATTGAATGATCATTGATTTAGCGTAATAATTTAGTATAAATGGCGTAATGAAAACAGAATGATAAAATATGCATTATGAAGTTATAGAGATTTATTACCGTTTTTCCTAAAAAGAAAGCCACAGTAATGCAACAATTCTTCTAGAGTGTTTACTGAGTGGATTTTGGTTCCGTTAGCGGTTTTCATAGTCAATGCTACTTTCACGAATTTTCAATGGAATTCATATTAAAAACTGAATATTTAAAACAATGGAATCAAACGAATTTATATTAAAAACTAAATATTCAAACAAATGGTCGGTGAAATTAGTCTATTAATTCACACTTTTTATGCGAAAATCTCAGTACTGAAACAAACACCGGTGATTTTTCATATGTTCCTATGATGAAGACGTTTTCAATCCAAATATTTATGATCCGAAATTTTAGAATCATTATATAGTGGATATTGACAAATCATTCATTTCAGCCATAAAAATGGCGATAACCTAATTTATTCAAACAGAAACATTTACTTCCGACTTGAAAAATAATAACAGAGTTATGGAATCAGCTTCCTATATCTGGACCATACGATTCAGAATAAATTCATTGTTAGAATACATAAAACTCTGAGCTTCATCAATTTCAACAATGATAAATTTAAATTGGTGGATTTGACAAAATTATCCATTTTTTCATTTTAAGCTGGTACCAGTGCATAATTAAACCAGAGTCATTCAACTATTGAAAACAAGACTTGAAGCCATACAATAAAAATAATAACTGAGAAACAGTTCAAAACTCAAGAAACAAACAATGAACTGATATGTTATTTTCCATTATGTCTTTTTATTATTATATATATATATATATATATATATATATATATATATTATATATATATATTGAAACAAACTCTTTCTCACGACATAAAGTTTGTCATCGTACAAATAAAATTATATATTTCTCGAATATATATTTTAACACAATTTCCATCATAATAAGATATAGTATACAATTCAACTCGATTGATTTGTAACATTCATCATCCAGAAAATATTTCGCAAGCATAGCTTGAGCAAATTGCAAGTTTGTAAATCGATATCGTTACATTTTTCGACTTTTTTTGTATGAAATATGTATAAAAATTATTACTTATAATTTTGTCCCCAAACAATTGGACATATTTTTCAATTAATATCTAATGAACCAAGCGTACATGCTAACATGAATAACAGGTAATAATTGTCCCTAATTATTGGTTTCCTAGGCATTGGGATTAATTTATAACCAGAAATATCAGAACCGGCACTGTCGAAATGATTTGACCTTGGTCGGCAAATGTGATGAAAAATATTTTTACGGTTGTTTCAACAAATACAGGCCTGAAAATAGTACGTTTCCTTTACGTGCGGATAGGGTTCCGAATTAAGAGTAAAACATGGTCAATATATTGAGTGAAATCTGGAAAAATTTCCAATAGCTGGCACACCGCCAGGTTATTTTTTGGGGTAAATGTAACGCGATGATAACATTCATGTTTGCCGAAAACAGAGTTTCAACTTCACAGGTCATTTACCTAATTATCTAGACGAATTTCGTCGTATTTGCTCATCAGATTTGTTATTGAGTTCATCAGGTTAATTGACATGTCTGGCGATATTTCATATATATATAAATATATATATATATAAATATATATATATAAATATATATATATATATATATATATGAATGAATTATGAAACGTTAACAACATTTATTTAGAATAATAATTTACCAAATTAAAAACTGATGAAAAATTATTTTCAGACATATATTTCAGTTTTTATTCTTCAATTAAAATACATTGAGATATAATAAAATCAATACCTATGTGAAATCGCTTTCTTATCTATGAACCTAAGACCAAACCCACTCCGGCCTTAAATAGTCGATGCTAATTCTGCTTGATTATTTAATTTTTGGTGATCGTCTAGTCAGCCGGCTCCACTCCTCAGGTAGCAGAGCTCTCTTTTTTTCTTGGCCCACAGCCGTATAGAAATACTCCACCTGAATGGAGAAGCCTTGAATTTTCCCAAGCTGAGCAATTAAATTTTTTATATTCTGTCAGGATACAAAGTTCTGTTGAGCTGAAAAGTAACACAGGAAAATATATTCAAGATTATACATATCTTATTGAAAACTATTGAATTATAACATAAGCAAATATTCCACTTCGGGTATCATAGAATACTAATGAGTTAATACATAATATCTTTAGAAACTCAAAATCTTAATTATTGATCGTTACAGTCTTCTACCACAATATCAACCGTTGTTTTAAAGCTGGAAAATTTAAATTAAGTAATGGTAATATGACAATTATATTCTGCATGAGGTTTATTATCCAGGAATGGGTGCGTACTGAGGAACAATTCTCTGAAATTTGAATCATGAGTGGTTTTATTATTAATTTTCAGCCACTTCCAGATGTCCGAAGTATTTGAAATTTTGCACACATATTAAGAACCGATGACAATACAATAATTTCATGGCTATGACTTGGTATTCTCACCTAGATCGACAAAAAAGAAATAATTATTATTTCAAAGATATGGCGAATTCACTAGTTTTTCACAGCATAATCATTTTGAAATATGGCGAATGCACATTCGCCAAAATTCTGTTAAAGTTTTCATCTCATGTGGAGGAATCAATCGAAAAGTTTTTCTCCCGTAGTCTTTTTTAGTCTTTTGTAGCAATATGGACTAGAAAGTTAAAAATAAAATTATAGTTTAAAAAACGAAAAAACACGCTTATAAAGTAATAAGGTCTACAATGTTGAAAATAATAAGATTGAAGTCATTGACTAAAGAAATTTCTCTTATGTAAAAAAGCGTGGGTGCTCTTTACTTACTTTGCATAATTATATTGAGATAACTGATATCAAGCACCTCACGCTTTTTTAACATAAGAGAAAATGTTTTGGTCAATGACTTTATTCTTATTATTTTCAACATTTTAGTCCTTATTGCTTTATAAGCATGTTTTTCAGTTTTTTAAACTATAATTTTATTTTGCCTAAAAAACGTTATTTTCAAGTCTCAATTTTTCACCACGTGCGGTTAAAACTACCTCTTTTATACAACAGGTTATATCTCAGAGCTTCAAAAAAAGGAAAATTTAAATTTTGCATGAGGGTTAAATTCCAGGCGGAGGTGGTTTAAACTACCCCCTTCCAAAGGTTCAACCTAAAACTAAATGAAAAGTCAATACAAAATGGAAAAAATTAAGATAATTAGAAAGTCGAAAATTGGGATATTAAAGCATTTTGCCCAACAGTTCAAAGGCATAAATGAGGGGAATTGCCTTAATAGTGGTCCTTTCCTTGCCTTAATTGTAGAATGAATAGCGTTAATGTGACGCCATTCATTCAAATTGTTCTATAAGGATATATATATATATATATATATATATATATATAAAACGAGAGAAAGAGAAATTTGTTACGAATCCAAGAAAGCCACCATCCGCCTAGAACTCTTTAATGGTTTCCCAATCATCAGGACGGCTTGTGGTCTTTCTCAAAATAGTTTCAAATATCTCATAGTGCTAATACCTACCGGCAAGTAGAAAAATGTGAAATGCACAAAATTATAGAGGTGACACCTATAATCTGTGTGATGAAGCTTAGACTTGATGACGTGGAATTTCAACGACACGAAATTTCGTGCATATTGATAGGTCACCAACAGATGTCAGTATAGGCCAATCCACGACACCAATATTCGTACTCCTCGTGCGTTCATAGTAACGCAAAACAAATAACGAAAGAAAGGAAAAATTTTTACGAATCCAAGAAAGCCACCATCCGCCTACAGCTGTTTCATGGTTTCCCAATCATCAGGCTTGTGGTCTTTCTCAAAATCGTTTCAAATATCTCATAGTGCTAATACCTACCGGCACGTACGAATCTGTGTGATGAAGCTTGGACCTGATGACGTAGAATTTTAACTGCACGAGATTTCATGCACCAACAGATGTCAGTATAGGCCAATCCGCGACACCAATAGTCGTACTCCTCGTGCGTTCAGAGTAACGCAAAACAAATAACGAGAGAAAGAGAAATTTGTTACGAATCCAAGAAAGCCACCATGCACCTACAGGTGTTTCATGGTTTCCCAATCATCAGGACGGCTGGTCTTTCTCAAATTCGCTTCAAATATCTCATAGTGCTCATACCTACCGGCAAGTACGAAAATGTGAAATGCACAAAATTATAGAGGGACACCTATAATCTGTGTGGTGAAGCTTAGACCTGATGACGTGGAATTTTAACGACACGAAATTTCGTTTTTCGTTACTCTGGGCGCACGAGGAGTACCACTATTGGTGTCGTGGATTTCAAGAAAAGGATCGAAAAAAGGATTATCTGAATCGGATAACCTAGTAAAAAGTTATCCAATAAAAAAAATCATCAAAATCAGAATACTCTGTGAAAAGTTATGCGTGGTCATACATAAAAAAATATACGCGTCGAATTGAGAACCTCCTCCTTTTCTTCGTCGGTGAAAAAGAAATGAATTTCCAACCTGTCTAAACAATAATTATGAAATCAACAGAAAAATCATGAAAACATCGACTTTGTAGTTCATAAAAATAACTATTTATTTTGTTATCCGAGTTGTGTTTAGGTAATTTATATTGATGATAATTGGGGTAATTAAAATGAATCATTATATTATCCATCGAGTCGTTCACGAATTACTAGGCATCAAGTTTCATTTTGAATATCACTGTACGAAATGAGTAAACAAATTCAACGGGTATAAGAGTAAGCATGAAAAAAATTATGTTCTGTCCAAACGAAGTAAGAGTGTATTCGGCCGAAAGAGAAGGGAACCATTGAACATTTTTGCGGAGGAAAACGCAAGGGCATTTTCACCGTCTACTGTAAAACTAAAAATAAATTAAGAGTGAAAACAGATGAGAAATTTTATGTAGAATTAATATATCAACCAAATATAGTTCATATCTCAAATGTCTTCTCAATAGATATAATGTGACTTTTAATTTTTTCATTGGTTGCACCAATCTATGATTAGAATAGAATGCTGAAGAAACAAGTGAAAATTAATTATTCCGGAATTTTATACATTTTCTTTTTTTATCCTTGATATAAATTTATAAGTTGGTATATAATAGCTACAAAACTGTCAAGATTAGCTGAAAACTTGTATTTTGAAAGACTATATGAAATAAAGTATGAATTCAAAATGAAAATCTCAATTGAGGTCTGTTATTTTACTGAAGTGGATTGCCAATCACTATTCCAACTGCAGAAAACCCCGAAAAACCTATTACTTCGCCGGCAACGGCTGCCAACTCGCTCGTTTCAAAGGCCAGCCAAATTTTTTTATAACAAATGGGATGATCATAAACCTGGAAAAAAATCTACAACACGTCAGGTTGATCAATTGTTATATAAAAAAAATACTCAAATATCAGTTATTGGAAACATATTTCTGTTATTCGGAAGGAATGTTTATGTGCTTCATAACTTGTGGAAACATTTGAAAAAATCATTTTTAGTTTCTAGAAATAAACATTATTGTGTGCCGATTTTTTTTATTAAAATGATTTTTAACACGCTGTAAGACACGCATAGTTTATCTAATTGAAATTATTTCAACAGCAAAATATGCGTAATTTATTAAGCATTATTCATAATCATGTAGAAATCTTATTACAAGAATTAATTAGCTACAGCCATTCGAACACAACGAAACACGCGTGATGTTTTTGGTACCAGTCGGCAGGAATAAATATCTTTCTACACAGAATTAATGTTTAGAGTTTTGATTCCCATTGAGTCTGACATTGTCGACATCCAATGAATATATATATATATATATATATATATATATATATATATATATAAATTAAATTGGTATGAACAGTGGGGAATAACGGGGATCTTCAGTCAGCACAAGTGTTGAACTATGAAAAACTCTTTAATACGATGGACCGAGCTTTCGTTTCAATTTTGAAACTTCTTCAGGGTCCTAAAATATGTAAATGACATAAATAAAAATCTACAATTCACAATTGAATTAGAAAAAAATAAAAGTATTCCATTTTTAGATACTAGAATAATTCGTAGAGAAAACAATTCACTAATCACAGATTGGTATATAAAACCAACAAACTCTGAAAGATACATAAACTATCATTCCTTCCACTCAAGAAGAATGAAAATAAATTTGATTCTTTGCATGAACAAAAGAATCGAGATGTTGGTTCATCCTTCATTGAAAAACAAAATAAATTAATTATGATGACACAAATAATCAAAATTCAGAAAATAACAACGAAAGGATAATTTATTTTTCAATTCCTAATATAGGAATTCTATATCAAATATAATTAAATTATTCAAGAATGAAAGTAACATAAAAATTTCACAGAAAAATATCAAGACTATTGGAAATTTAAATACGAGGTTGAAAGATCCCACACCAGATTTGAAGAAATCAAATGTTGTCTACAGCATACCATGTAACAACTGTGATTTGAACTATATTGGTACAAGTTCAAGAACTTTAAATAATCGTATTATCTCTCACAGAAGTGATATAAGACTCAACAAGAAGTCATGTGCATTAGCTCAACATGCTATTGAAACAGGCCATAAAATATCATTCGAGGAAGCACAAGTTTTACATTCAGAAAAAAATTTCTTCAAAAGATTATTTTTTGAAATGATTGAAATTAATAAATCCAATCAAAATATGAACAAAAAAACAGATATCGAAAATCTTAGCAAAATCTACAGTTATCTTCTACAAATGGATTAAAACTGATGATTCTCAAAGAATATAATATAAACATTAACACACCCACTACATATTTTATATTTTTCTGACGATTAATCATAGGTTGTCATTTCAAATCCTTCAATGTCACTCGAAGCGTCAAAGATATAACACCATTCCGACAAATTTTTACATATTTTACGTTTTTTTTTAAGTTAATGTTCATTTATCATCCACTCAGATTACTGTAAGTACTTCCTTCATTTTAAGTATTTTTTTCACAATAATGTCATTTACATATTTTAGGACCCTGAAGAAGTTTCAAAATTGAAACGAAAGCTCGGTCCATCGTATTAAAGAGTTTTTCATAGTTCAACACTTGTGCTGACTGAAGATCCCCGTTATTCCCCACTGTTTATATATTATATATATATATATATATATATATATATATATATATATATATATATATATATAAAAACAAGCAGTTTTATTTTTGATATTAAAATCTGCAAAAATATATTTGCGATGTATTGTCTACATTTCATGCAAGTGTCAATACTAATTGATTTTTTTATGGGAAAAACAGTTGATTTTCATTCATGTTTTTCAAAAATTTTTGTTTGAACCCAATCAGTACAAACTTTCTACAATTCATGAAGAGGTTTGAAAAATATGTCCACTCACCAGAAGAGTCCTTCACATCCGAAGCCATACCGCGGTTTCACAGCTGAAAGATAATTTCTGATCTTCCTTCAGTGACAATCTAGTTGGCTTGAAAACTTCAAATGGTAAAGTATGATTGAGAAATCATTTAGTAACTGAATGAGTTAACAGTCCATAAAATTACAATTTCACTAAAAATATTTTCCTTGGTTGGCTACAATTTTAAATAAAAATTGATTTTCAAATGCAATCATTTCGAAGTTTTCATGTTTGCAAAAAGGATAAGAATAATCATGATCAAAAACGAATCATGAAATAATTTTCTGATTGCTACTGGGGATGATCTATAAATAATTCAGCTATGAAGCCAAGATAAATCTTACTGAATGAGTTGATTGTTTGCGGTCAAATAAAATAAAACAAAATACCTGAATAATTGCAGTAAATTTCGGAGCAAAAATAATTCCAAACGCTTCAAGAAACGATTGCCCAGTCAGTAGGAAATATATATTATGCAATTTATTGCAATATATCTGGCAAACGGATTATCCCATGCAATCCTCCTTCTCATACAAATACGCATTCATTGAAAATTATCAACACTATTCAACCATATTCTTTATTTAGGCACATCTAAGAGAAAAATGTTTCTGGGGTGGTGGGGGTTTTCGCCTGGTTTACCTCCCGTATCGCGATGGAGCGTCTTATCGTGGTGGGACGCGTTGTGGCCGGCCGGTGGCCACAGCTTTCCATGGTCTCGGGGAGGGGGATGGATTGGGTGAGGATTTTTGCCGTTCAATGGGCTCTACGGTGTCGCAAACGGGGCCTCCGAAAAACAGGTCGAAATCTCGGAGTGAACAGTTTTAGCTCTGTGCAGGGGCATCACAGAGCCAAACCAGCCCCTTTCCCCAGACTCGTGGAAACTAAATTGAACCCGAGGAAAGAAACAAGACCAAAGCCCTGAGGAGCACTCCGACTCGGCCTCAGAGAACACCACTGTGGTGGAAGCAATGGCCACCACCAGTGAGAACCTCAGCAGGAAGCGGAAATGTGACACCACAGTTCGATCCTATCGATGACCTGCGCAAACTCCTGGCCTTCTCGGTGGCTGATCTTTCGGTCAGGGCACTGGAGAGGATGCAATTCCTACTACGAGCTCGGAAGAGCATTCTTCAGGGTCCTGGACGAAAAAAAGATGAAGGAACCACTGTAAGGCTGCCCCAGCAGTACATACAGGGGCCCATGGACCCGATGGGTGAAATCAAAAGCCTGGGAGGAGTAGGAGGGGAGCTTCATCCACTGAGACCTACATACTTATTGGAAAAAACTACTGCCGTTAACGAACCTATACTCTAAGTACTCGACAGCAGTGTAGGTGGGAATCAGGGGAGATAAGAGGTAATTCTTGCGTCGGCCTATTTCCCTTCGGTTGATCCTAAGCCACCACCCACGAAGGCTGTGGAGGAGCAGATAAGGCACTACAGGCAGAAAGGACTGCGGGTAGTGATCGGCTGCAATGCTACCGCCTGGGCAGTAGCGACACCAACGAAAGGGAGGAGTCGCTACTACAGTTCGTGACATCAAACGAACTAGACATACTTCGTCACAAAAAATAAAATTATAGTTTAAAAAAACTAAAAAAACACGCTTATGTAGCAATAAGGACTACAAAATTAAAATAATAAGAATACAGACCAAAAAATTTCCTCTTATGTAAAAAAAGCGTGAGGTGCTTGATATCAGTTATTTCAATATCATTATGAAAAGTAAGTGGAGAGCACCTCACGCTTTTTTTTACATAAGAGGACATTTTTTGGTCAATATTTTGGTCAATATTCTTATTATTTTCTACTTTTCAGTCCTTATCGCTACAAAGCGTTTTTTTTTATAATTTGTTATATTGTCATCAGTTCTTAATACGTATGCAAAATTTCAATTAATTCGGACGTCTGGAAGTGGGTTAAAATTAATTTCAAAGATTCCATTACCTACATTCATACATACATACAGGCGAAGCTAATGAAGCGTGTATAATAAAACGTGTATAAAAACAGGAAGAAGGTACCTCACGTAACAATGGAAGCTATTGTGAGTGATTTTGTTACGGGATGGCATGTGTCTGAAGAGGAGAGTTGCTCCGACCACAGACACATGAACTTCACAAAATAAATAACAACACAACTACAGAAACTTATCAAAATCTAAGGAAAACAGAATGGGAATCATACAAGATAGACCCACCACGGAACCTTCCAGGATTACAAAGTCAGATAAGTACAAACAGGGACCTAAAAATTGCAGTGTGCTCCACTTGCTCATTCAATGACACAATCATCTCTGCGTTCAACAATAATTGTACTGTTATCACAAGGAACTCCACTTGGAACGTACCCTGGTGGAATGCCGTGCTTGCAAAATTGAGGAGGCAAACGAAAAGAAAACTCAAGAGTGTGCCAGACTCCAAGAATCCTCTCTAGAAAAAAAAAAAGGAAGGTGGGATAACTACAAGAACGCCTTGACCAGTTATATAAAGGCACTAAACAAAGCCAAGACAGACTCTTGGAGGAGGTACTGTGAGGAGATAGAAAGTACTCAAGAGTGTGCCAGACTCCAAAGAATCCTCTCTGAGAACAAACATCAAGCGATACACTCCCTTAAAAATGAACAAGGAGAGTACACCACTATAGGAGAAGAAACAATAAAGAAAATCTTTCGGGTTCACTTTCCTGGGGCTCATATAGTACATACACCTGCTAATGAGAATAGACTCAAGGCTCTGCAAAGGGGTTCCAGGGAAAGATGCACATTAGCGAAATAAAATGATAATTTGAAAAACTAAATAACACGCTTATAAAGCAATGAGGACCAAAATGTTGAAAATAATAAGAATAAAGTCGTTGACCAAACAAATTTCTCTTATGTAAAAAAGCGTGAGGTGCTTGATATCAGTTGATATAATTATGGAAAGTGAGTAAAGAGCACCCCACGATTTTTTTACTTGAGATTATTTTTTTTGGTCAACGACTTTATTCTTATTATTTTCAACATTTTAGTCCTCATTGCTTTATGAGCGTGTTTTTTAGTTTTTTAAACTATCATTTTATTTTTAAGCTTATGTCCATATTGCTACTAAAGACTAAAAAAGACTATGGGAGAAAAACTCTTCGATTGAATCCTCCACATGAGATGAAAACTATTGATACATTTTTTGCGAATTTGCATTAACCATATTTTGAAATGTGAATTATGCTGTGAGAAAAAAACAGTGCCTGCGCCATATCTTTGAAATGTTTTTTTCTGATGATCTAGGTGAGAATACCAGCTCAAAGCTATCAAATTATTGCATTGTCATCGGTTCTAAATATGTGTTCAAAATTTCAAATACTTCAGACATCGGGAAGTGGGTGGAAATTAATTTCAAAGATTCCATTACCTACATTCATACATACATACAGGAGAAGCTGATAAAACGTGTATAATATAAAAAGTGGTAACCTATGGCAGTACAATGGGCAATAACAGAGCGGCGCCAAGCTATGCGACCGCCTGTGTGCAAAATATGGATTTACGCCCTTTTTTGAGTTGTAACTACATAGGTAGGTACACATAAATGAAATTGAAATACATAACTGCAAATACTTACATATCATATAATTTCAAACTTTACAATGACTTTTAAACTATTATCAAAAAATTTGAAATGAAGTACAAAACCAAAACAAACAAAACAATTGATATAACTGTGAAAAAAGGAACAAAATAATGTAATCGAAACTTTCTTTCTTTGTATTTTTAATGGCAAAAAAAATCCTTCAAGTCATTTTCTATGGACATAATTATAAATTGCCAAGTTTTTTAAATGATCAATTTAATTTCGAGATGTACGGATACTTTAGCGTTAACAAAATCAATTTTCCCCAATTTAATGTAGAAATTAACTGATTTTCGAGAATGTATTCAAGAATTGAATGAGACTCAGTACAGGCAAGTGACATTGCAATCATTTTATTTCATCAAATAAGTCATTTGCGTCAATATCTGATTATTTACGTGATTAATCTTACAACGGTAACGTTGAATTTTCGCACGATAATCTCAATTCTTCTTCAGTCAAGCTAAACATTTTATAAATAAAAAATATCATTGAAATGTTATCAAATTACCCTTGAATTTTTCATTAAGAAATAAGTTTCGATCTAGTATGGAAAAGAACACGTTAACTTTATAATATATTTTCGGGTCTGTTATTGGTTTGCCATTTCTTTCGTATTCAAATTGTGGTGCCTTTTTTCTTTGACGAACAGTTTGTGTAGTTTCAATTTTATAACTCATCTGCGTCTGGCATCGACATGAAATTTATAGAATCTTTCATCATTTCTTGATTCTGTGAAAAAGTTTTTATTTTGTTTGCACAATCTGAAAAAGCTTTCAGATTCATACTTTGATTCTACAGAGCTCACATATTTTTTGTTTTGAATTTTTGTTGCTAGCGATCGAGCTTGGTGTGAGACACTAAAATCTTCTGAAGATGCGGATGCTTCCATTACTTTAAAGAGAGCATCATAAACTTGACCACTTTGATATCTGTCTATTCTACTGGACGTTCCAGAAAATGTTTTTGAAGGTAAATCTGAAATTCATGTTTTTAAAGCGCTAAATAAGGAACAAAAAATGCTCGCGGATTAATATTTCAGATTTGCCTTTGTAAGCCAACATGTATTCCACGCATATTTGAGCCATTATCATAGCCTTGACCGCCAAATCATATATACTCAAATTCAATTTTACCAATAAATCTGCCACATAGTTACATCAGCCAGTACCAATAGAATCAGTTATAGGACAAAATTCAATGAAATGTTCACGTATTTCAATATTTTTCGTAGACTTCAATAAAATAACACAAAAATGACAGTCAATTATTCAGAATGACTCACATCGGGTGTACAGACGAGAATTATAGAAAAAAAATATTTCCTTACAAGATCTGAAATAGTGTTTTTGATTTTTACGCCGATTAAATTTATAAATTCATTTCGAATTTTATCGCCTGAATGGTTTCTAATAACAATATCATTGCTTTGATTTTCATTTGTTCGACGAACATGCTTCTCCATCACGAGATAAAATTTTGAGAACGTTTCTATGAATTTTAAGAAATATCCATTATTTTTTTCATACAGTTTTCTAGATCTACCAGGTGAAGCTAGACATTGGCGACATAAAAACTCTATAGTTGAAATTATTTGTTCAATGACCAGTATTTTTTTCTACATCCAATAAACGTAATTGTCTTTGATTCATAGCAACCCCTTCAGATATCATAGTTGACACATTTTTTTGAGAGTTACTCTTTTCATATCTGTTTACTTTTGGTTTAGTGACAAATGTTTCCAATCAGACCATCCTTCCTCATTAGCATCTCTTGATGTATAGTAAATCAGCCACTCTCTTTGAACTTTCTGGTGAAAATTACTTCAGTTTCAGTTAGAAATCTTGCATCTGCGGATGTTATTATTTCTGGCCATTATTCCGGATTATCAGATAGTACGGTGGAAAGTGCTGGAATATTTTCAGTATGTACGAGTTCTATATCAGAGATTTCTACATCAGTTTCAACAATATCAGAAGAAACTGATTCCTGGTTAACATTTGTATCAATATCAGGAACGAATGAGGAACAACTAGCGCGAGCATCATCGGTATTCTCAGAAAAAACATTTGTTTCCGATGGTTTTTCCAAATAATCGGCTGATTTTTTCCTTAGTTTCCATCTTCTGCTGTTTTTGTTGCCGGTAATGGTTACTTGATTATCGCTTTCTTTTCTGTCCTTGAAATAATAAGAAAAAAAATGGTTTGCAATCTTTTCTTACGAATATAAGAATAGTCATAGATGTTATATCCAAACTAGACAATAGCCCTTTGTCCACAACTACGCAACACAATTACGCAGTTGGGTCACCTTCCTCATATTAACCTTCGGATCCCACAAGCCAAGCAGGAGATAAGATATTTACTCCAGAACTCCGGCACCAGCCAGAAGACCTTCGAGTCAGCATCTAGGAATCTATAAGGCCAGGATCAAGACATACGCAGAGACATTCCATTCCGATCCTAGCTAGACTTCAGTTCACTTGCTTTTATATTGTGAATATTGTATTATTGTTCAGTGGAATATTGTAATAATAAAAATAATAAAGTTTTTAAGAAGACAAACGCACAAGCCACGATATAACATAGATATAAATATATGAACATTCTGGCCTTGTTTTTTCCAGTGTTTGATCAGCAGAACAGCAAGTTGGTTATAATTATAAACATTTTTCTGTTTTCGAAAATATGCAAAAAATCAAACTCGTTAGTAATAGCAGTGTTGCATAGGTTCCCACTTAATATTTTTTATTATATTCACTTTTACTTTCAGATCACTGATCACTGTTTCAACTAAACTGAACAATTATCTTCTCGTATGAAGAACAAATGTGAAATGCCCCTTCCTTTCAAAAACTAGTCGGTTTCCAACCAAAGACACCTATTTTTCTACTTACTCCCTTTGTTTTTTATTCTTACCGCTCATCGCTTATCGATAAGATGTATTTTACTATAAGCACGTGTCGCAGAAGTTAATAATTTTTTGCCTTTCTGCCGTCCTTTGATTTAGGCACCTGTGTTATTCGCATATACGCCACATAGTCGACGCGGTACTAGGCAATAAACTTATTTGAACCATTCAAATCACCGGGACCGGACGGGATTAACCCAGTACTAGTGCAGAAGGAAACGGGGCTACTGCAAAGTAGTCTCTGTGAAATACTCAGAGGTAGCTTGGACATGGAGAAATATTAGGGTAATCTCTGTACCAAAACCTGGAAAAACTGTCATGTCAAGACTCTGGAGAATCTGGTGGATGGGCATATCAGAGACGGGGCACTGGTAGACAGACCACTGCATCGAGAACAATATGCGTACAGGACCGGCTGCTCCATAGAAACAGCACTTCACAAACTGGTAGAGAGAGAGAGTGGAGAACACATTGGAAAACAAAGAGGTACCAATAGCGGCCTTTCTAGACATAGAAGGAGCTTTTAATTCTATAGACTCAATCATCAGATCTCTTAGACGGAGACGAATCGAGAAACCTTTCGTGGCTTGGATAGACTCAATGCTAAGAAACAGGATGATAAACATAACCCTAATGCAGGAGACTGTAGTGGCCGGGTAGCCAAAGAATGCCCATAGGAGTTATTTCTCCATTCCTGTGGAATCTGGTCATGGACAGACTACTGGGATCTCTGAAAGAAAAAAGTCCAGAAAACTCGTGGATATACTGATGACTTGGTCGTCCTAGAACAGGGAAAATCCAACAACACGGTCAGGGATCGAATGCAAGAGGCACTAAACTTGGGAACCAGAAACATTCAACATTGTGTATCATTGGAAAATCCTAAGAACTTTCAATGCGAAGCTTGTATAATGGGTAAACAACACAGAGCTCTGTTTCAACAACCAAATTCAAAAACAACAGCTCCTGGAGAAATAATACACGTAGATGTTTGTGGCCCAATGGAAAACACATCTATTGGGGGACCCCGATACTTCTTGCTGTTGAAAGATGATTTTTCCCATATAAAGACATTACATTTTTTGAAAACAAAGAATGAAGTATTTGGAAAAATCAAGGATTATATTCCACATTTCAGAAATGGAAATAAAATAAAAATAATGAAATCAGATGATGGTCCTAATATCAACAATAAAACATTGAACGAATTTGGATTGAAACATGAATTGACATTGGCGTTCACACCAGAACAAAACGGATGTGCAGAGCGTGAGATGGGGACAATAGTTGGAGCAACTCGTTTTTTACTGAATGATAGCTAGAATAGATATTTATTGGTCATATAAACACAATTGTGCCTTTGACAAGTCAGTAAAAAACAAAAAATAATATAAATAAAATAACAATATTTGTCATTATATAGAGTAAGCAAACTATAAATTAAAAAATATAAAATTGTAATTGACGCTTACACTGTAAAATTAACAAAACAACAAATACGTTATGACTTACGAGTAAATGAGTCAATTGAGACAAATCGGTTGACAAGAACTCATCAAAATCGTAGAACGCATCATCTGCCAGGAACCGCTTAATAACTGATTTAAAATGTACACACTCGAAAACTGGGACGTCCTATGGCAAAACATTGAAGAACTTGATTGCATAATAGCTTGTCCCGTTTCTCGTTTCCGAAAGTCGCAAATAGTGTTGGTTTGTTACGCCTTGAGTAGGAATGTAAACTTTCATTTGTCCTGTAGTTTTTCAGGTTTGTTTTTATGTGAATAAGACATTGCAATATGTAAGTACAGGGCAGGATAAGTATCTTAAAATGTTTGAATGCACCCCTACAATAATCTCTTTATGGCAATCCAGCAATGACTCTAACAGCCTTCCTTTGCATGGAAAAAACTGTTGAGGCTGTGCTGAGTGGCCTCACACTGATAAAGCATAGGATATTGAAGACTGAATGAGTGCATGGTAAGCCATTTATAATGTTTTCTGTGACAAACAATATTGCAGGTTGCGTAGTAAAAAGATTTTTCCATGATATATTTCTGCAGACAAAAACCGTATGTTCTTCCCATGTTAATTTACTATCCAAGAGAACACCCAAAAACGCAATGTGAGTTGTTAAGTTTGGTATGTTATTTTGAACTGACTGTTTAGGACTAACTTATTATAATTGAGCCAAAACTGTGCCAAAGAAAGACTATCAGGGGCCTCAGTTAACACATGTTTAAATCGTTATTTGAATGGACTAATTATTATTATTATTATTACTACATATAAGTTAAGGCTGAGGACAGAGTCCTATGTAAGCCTAAAAAAAACAAACTGAAGAGATCAACAAGATTATACAGTGCATGCAAAAGATAAATAATTAATATATGCGTAGGAACAATTATGCAAATAAGCAAATGTCTATTTTGTTTTTAAAACTATTCACTGAGTCAGAATTCACAACATCGTTGGGTAAGTTATTCCATGTTTCGAAAATACGATTTACCAAAAAATGTTGTCTCTGCCTAGTGGCAAATTTCTCCTTTTTTAATTTGAGATTATGACCACGTAACCGCGAATCATTGTTGAAAACAAAAAGTTCTTTCTGATTAGCATAGTTATACGGAAGGATATGATGAGGTCCCCACGGAGTCGACGTTGGTCAAAAGCTATCAGTTGTGCCATCCTCAGTCTTTCGGGATAGGTTGGACGCACTTCGCCAAAAGTCATAAGCGTGGCTCGACGCTGAACGTTTTCCAACAAATTCTCATCTCGCACCAAAACAGGACACCACACCGGACCTGCGTACTCCATAATTGGACGAACGTAGGTTTTGTAGAGTTTTATGGTACTTGAGTATGATAGATGGAAGAACGTTTTGCGGATGAGGTAGATCAGTGTGTTGGCGCGCTTGCATGTGGATATGACATGTTCGGACCAAGTTAGGTCAGTATTAATAGTCACTCCCAGATCGACATGTGAAGACACTACACGTATCTGTTGACCGTTTATTGTGTACGCGTGGAGTGGATTGTTCTTTTCTTGATGAAGTACGACGCACTTGTCGACGTTAAGAGGTAAAAGCCAATCCTCACACCACCGACTAATCGAGTTGAGGTCTTCTTGGAGGAGTTGATGTTCCACTATGGCATTTCCATACACTTTATTATCATCGGCATAAAACGACTTGCAGGACTTTATATGAAGAGCAAGATCACTTGCATAAACAACGAAGAGGAGTGGGCCAAGAACAGACCCCTGGGGGACTCTACTTGTGACTTGTCTGTCCGAAGAAAAAGAGTGACCCACTTTGACCGTGAAAGTTCTTTCTATCATGTAATTTTCAACCCATGAGTTTAGTTGGCCCCGAATACCGAGTGTGTCAAGTTTGAGCATTTAGCCTCCTCACTGGGACCCTGTCGAAAGCCTTGGCAAAGTCAAGATAAACGATATCTGTCGGTATTTTTTCATCGTGAGCCATCGTCCAATCGTTTATGCACTGTAGAAGATTGCTGGTGGTGGATTTACCTTTGATGAAACCATGTTGTTCCGATGGCATGATTGCGTTTTTTGTTAAAAATTCTGACATGTCTTCTACAATTACTGATTCCATTACTTTGGAAGGTACGGATAGAAGACTAATGGGCCTGTAGTTGGTTGGATTGAGTTTATCCCCTTTTTTGAAAATAGCAGTGACAGATGCCTTCTTCCAAGCCCGTGGGATTTGAGATTTTGCGAAAGAGACAGTCATGATTCTTGATAACGGAGAGCAGAGAGTTTCGGCAAATTTCTTTAGGAAGAAGGGGCTCATTCCATCCAAGCCAGGAGATGAATTTAATTTAGTGTTCAGTAAATGTTTTTTAATTTTTTCCGGGCTAAACGTCACATGGTTTAGATTATCACGCAGTCGTTCTGCTATAATTCCCGGTAATTGATCATCACGGGCTCCACTGTGAAGGAGCTTGTGAAAGAGTCGGCCAGGATTTCTGCTGATTCGATGTCTGTAGAGCACAGGGTACCATCAGGTTTTTTGTAGGAGCGGAATGCTTACTTTGGTGTTCAGGTTTGATCGTATGAACTTGTACAGTTTTTTATTGTCGTCAGCAAAAAGGGTGAATTTTGCTGATGGAGCACTATTTGGCAAGTCATTAATATGAATGAGAGATAGGACCGGACCTAGAACAGAGCCTTGCGGTACCCCATATTTAATGTTAATTGATTCAGAGCTGACGTCCTTAAAATGGACGAATTGAGTTCTGTCCGTCAAATGGGACCTAATAACTTTTTTGCTACTTTCGGAAAAGTTATAAAATTTCAGTTTATCAATTGAAATATTGTGCGGTACACAGTCCAAAGCCTTACTTAGGTCTACTAAGAATTGTACATTGGTCTCAAAGCCTTCATTGACCACATTAATTAATGCCGCGGTTGTCGATAAATTAGCCCTGAAGCCGAATTGACAACTACTAAATAAATTAAAGTTTTCAAAGTAAGTTGTCCTTGGAATTTCAAGAAAAACTTCAACAATTTTTGTAAATATTGGCACAATAGATATAGATCTGTAATTTGTTGGGTCGTCTATGACATTACCTTTCACAGATTTATTTATAGATTGCCCTACAAAAAATAGCAAGACCGCCATGAATATTACATTTCCTGCTAAAATTTAAAATTACAGAGTACTCTTCAAGCGAGATTTATTTGGCTTCGTCCTCGGCCAGCCAGTGTTCATCAATACATATTCCAGAGTTCGGATCAACCGTTTCTTTAATATATGTATTTCTTACGTTGGAAGAGACACTTGTGAAAGTCGTGGGTATAAAAAAGATGTTTCGTGACTATTTGTTCTGTTATGGATTGGCGAAGAACACGATAAATTCATGTTCAGAGACCTATCATCTAACTATGGCAGGCATGGGTGGAAGTGATACCTGGACTGCAGCAGGCGCAGAAACATCATATGTTTGAAAACTATTTTCTGAGATAGCTACAGTCATGAAAGAATATAGTTCCGAGACTGCAGCAGGCACAGAAACGTCTCAGGTTTGAATTAATGTTAACGTTTTGTGCAAACATTTGCTGTATAAAATGGAATCCACAATACTGGAAACCGCTTTGAACTTTCTTAGTTGTCCCTTATTGATTAACATTCACTGCATGCATTAAATTTATTTATTATTATTTTTTATTATGAATGCATATAATTCTGTATTAAACTTATAGATACATTTGTTTTTTTTGGTAACTTTCAAAGTAATACGGAACAGATGCAAAAATAACATGGGTATGAGCACATTGCCTGAGTTGGTTATAAATGTTTCTTGAAGATGGTGCTTTATTTTTAACAATATCGTTTCTAAACCAAACAGGAGAGTCATGTGAAGTGTAATATTAGAAAACAAGGGACTTTGGAGTCTCTTCATGAAAAAATCAATATAAATTGAAACAAGTGGTAGACCACAAGCGAAAAACAACTGGTTTCCTGGCAAATTCCACGCAGAACATTGAACGATATGCACCTGAAAATATGTACAAACTTCTATTGTCAATGAAAATTGATTGCAAATGTTCGTTTCTGATAAACTTGATTATGTTCAATTTATACCAGGTACGCCTAACAATCCGCATACCGGTTTCAGGCTTTGGCCCCCATCAGAACGGAGTAGTCACCACTCAGAGATCCGAAGACTTCTGGCCGAAGCGAGACCCAACACAAATGAAAACATCATCAAGCTTAAATCACCTGTAGATACGCCGGAAAAAGTAACTTTCAATTGGTGGTACCTAGTAACAGAAAGAAACTATTCCCCTATCTCAATAGGCATACAGCCACTCCTATCGAAATATAATCCTATTGAGATAGGGGAATAGTATGGAGTGTTTTTTTCTGTCACTAGGTACCGCCAATTAAAAGTTACTTTTTCCGGCGTACCTACAGGTAAAATCTTGATGATGTCAATCTACCAGTTGAGAAAAGAGAAAATGGCGAAATTTAAACGCAAGAGGAAGGTGTGAGTAATCGAAAACAACAGCAAGGAAGAATAATAACCGGCGAAGGAGAAGATAATCATCAAAATTTACCAATAGAGCAATCTAACGAATCGAGACAACTTGGAGAACGAAGATGGATGAAACAACCTGATACTCAGCGACTCTGTTACCTAGCTTGAAAAAATATGGAGTACACCCAAGCTTTCATGGATGAACATTGGACGGAAGAATGGAAAAGGAACTAATGCCTTGAAAATAAATAGAACATGGAAGTTGGTTGAACTACCGCCGAACAGGACTACAATAACCAATAAGTGGGTTTATAGAAAGAAATCAGGAAATATTTGTAAGGCAATATTGGTAACAAAACGTTATAGTCAGAAGTATAGGCGAGACTATAACGAAAGGTTCAGTCAGGTGGCTCAATATGAGTCTATACGAATTATTCTGGGTATGACAGCATTGTTGTTCACTAAAGTTTTGCCGTGTAAAATTTTTATAATCTACAGAGACACGGATTTTGGAGAAGATGCGAAGACAAGAAAATCGACATAAGGATTTGTCATGTCATTTGGAAATACTACATTAGATTGGTTTTCAAAGAAGCAGCCCGTGGTGGGATTGTCTACAGCTGAAGCGGAATATATTGCAGTAGCTAATGCAGTTGAAGAAATCATCATAATGGCCAACTTGGAACAGGAACTTGGGAACTGTGAGTTGCCTTTGCCTCTTAAAGTCGACAGAGTACAATCCGCATAATACTAGATGATTCTGTATACAAGAGAATCAAACATATCGATGTTCGATACCATTTTATCCTGGTGCAGTTGGTGAACGAATTCATCTGGACGACGTGAGAAGTGAACGTCAACTTCCCTGAATGTTAAATGAAGCAGTGTTGTAATTTTAGTTTGATTAGTTAACATTCAATATATTGAAACTAATATTATTATAAAGTTGTCAAAAATTAAATTTACCGAATTTTGAAGAGTTTTTCGATTCTATTGTTTAAAAGGTTTCCAGCGTCAATAAAATAATTGAAGTAAAAGCAACAATACGAAATAAAATTATTGAATTCCGCCCAATTTCACCCGAGAAGATTTTGTCTATTATGACCACTAGAATCGCAATTGATAAAAGCACAAAGATCGAAGATGGTACTCGACTGATGCTCAAGGAGCAAATGACGCCCTGGGATTGAAAGCCTTCGCTGCTGTGCATTCCAATTCCAGGAATTATATAGCGGATTGAATTCCAAGAACTCGAAACGGATGACGCAATCATTCTTCTAGAATGTTCCAAACACTACTGACGAATTACCTTGAAACTCCGTATAAAACCCCATATTCGAGCGTTGAAAGACACAGATCGTAGCTGTATAAACAGTCCTTATCGTTGTATAAACAAATCGCTGCAAATCATTGATTCAGATTCAGCTGTTCTCTTCGAAGCAGTATCTATCATAGGCGTTCTCTGGGAGATTCCGTACACACATTTCCTGCTCTACTCGCTAACCTATTTCGACATTACAAGCATGGCGGCTACGGATAGCCATTGATGGATCAGCTATTGGATGTTGGCAATTTTAAAATGACTGACATTTTTTTCGTGACGGCTATTGGCTGGCGGGTTTTCTATGTAGGATAGTTGGCGGCTGACTGTTGACCAAGACAGGCGACCACATTTTTTTTCAACATGACTGACCTCTCATGGATTCCTCCTACAACATGTGATGGATGACTCAGGCAGCCAAGATTTTTTCCAACTCCCACCTTTCTGCAACGAACCACCTATGGTCATCCTCGAACGCCCGCTGAACTCAGTGGTGGTCTCAACTATTTCAGATCCCAGTCGCAGCCCCCAGACACCCCCCTATATAATTTCTGGTGCACCCATGTATGATATAGCTCACCTACTAGCGTTCTATTTTTCTTGTTATTTGTGATTTGCGTTTGAATGATGAGGACTTTTCTATTCTGAGTTATTCGTTATTATTTTATGAGGAAGGTGATAGAGAAAAATTGAAAATAAAATCAGCATAAACAACCTACTTAAAAAAATACCATTAATAGTTATCTTCATCAAGTTTTTGTCCCTGAAGAACTAGATTGCACACTGCTGGTTTTTGTTGTCATTGGTTCGAATAATTTGGCCCATTCACTTAGAATATATAGAAATACAAAGCATTTCAAAAGTATAAAAATATTTGCATGTCCCAATTGAATTCCGAAAGATGACTATGTTTTCGGAAAAACGATAGCAACAAAGTATGTCCATAGGTATTCTACAAAATCGATCAAATAAACGAACATACAGTATCAGAAATTTCAAAAATATTTTTTTCATTTCCAGATTTTTCTTCCGGAAAAAAAGAATGTGGATCAAGTTTACAATGTGAATGATACGAACCAACCCATAACAAAGCAACCGAAGTAGCTTGAAAACAAAAGTTTACAGGAAGCGGTGTCTTGAAACGTTCCCATCCATCGGTTAGTGTGAAATTATGCTCATGGAGAGTGAGTCAACCACTACATTACAATGTCTATACAATACGGAAGATACAGTGGACGCTGTTGTGTTACCTAAACCTGTGAATGATGCTGATCTGAAGAAGGTTCCGTCTATAGAAACACTGAATAGTGAAATGCCGTGTAAGGATTTTCATAAAGATCGGGGGAAGAAGGCCTTCAAGAGTTTGTTGAACAGGCTTAGGTGGAAAAAATACGCCAGTGCCACAATTTCAAGACCAGATCCTTCGTATAGAGTAGTTTACCTCGGAAATGTAGTCACTGGATGGGCAAAAGGTATGAGCATATAATTTTACTCCTAATTTTTTTGATAAGAGGTATTATTTCTATGTAGTATAGTTTTATAAAAAACCCAAAATCCCAGAAAAATTAAGAACTTGAATTTTTTGTTAGATGCATCATTTAATAATTTCTGTTTCATCGTGGGTACATTCAGAATATCTCATTTCAATCACCTTGATTTACACATACTATTTCACTAATAATATTCTTAAATTTTTTTCGGGTAGGTACCCCAAACGAGAATTGGCCTTGATTTGTTGAAAATATAAACAGGATGTTCATAAAATCAGATGTGGAATCATCTGCGACTGAAAGATAAACTTTAGTCACTATCTTCCATCGTCAAGATAACCTCTTGTGGGGTATTCATATTGAGAATGTTTCCCTTTTCAACGAGAATTGGCCTGTTCTGAATGACCGGGGATAACCAAATACATCAAACGAGAAGTCTCAGATTGCACGAAAATTTACCAAATAAGAATTTGGGTTACTTTTTGACATTATTTACAGTTACACAAATTCCTCGATTTTATTTCTATATCCTACATATTTACTATATTCGAACTCATCTCTCATTCAGTATTTCTTATATTTTTTTGGTTTTTCAAATTATTTTAATGAGTAGATTTAATTTTATGGTTTTTCAAAACAGTCTTGTACCATTTACCAATGAAAGTTAGCAGGAATTGATCCCATCAATTAAAAAAATATTCGGCGATGGGCAAATCCCGATTATATTCAAATATTGTTTTGGTAATGGAATGAAGTGAACCAGACATCTATAAAAGTTCTACATTTGGTTGATGATGGATAAGGGGAAACGATTCCCTTTTCATTGGATTTTATTCAATTGCATCTTTTTATCTATTCTTACCAAACTGGGTCCGTCTTTATTGAAATACACTGAACTTATTATTGTCCATTTATTACACTTTATAATTCAACAATGTACTTAATAACTCAATTACATTTCAAAATACTGCACTTTGCACTAAACTGTATTAAATTCTAACTGAACACACAAATAACATACATAAATTAAAACTGTCTGTCGCTCGCATGCGACACGCTTATATATTCGTCCGCATATTCCAGAAAGGTTGGTGAACTTTCGAAAATGACTTAGATCGTTTAGCGTGACGTCAGACAGTCCCGCTGCATTCTTGGAATCCGTGTAGCTGTTCGCCCCTACCTGCTCGTGTTTTGTTTACACATAAAATTATTATTCCTCGACCGTGTGTGATTACAGTGGCCTAGTGTATTCGTAACACTGTCCTCCTCTTATTTTGGTCGATCCCATCGAAAGCCATCACCACGATGAGGCTTTCATTTTTCTAAATAAACGACCTTCATGTTAGTACAAGGGCTGCATTGAATTTTGTGAACTACGTCGGTTATTTTTTTTCATCTCATTAGTTCTTTCCCAAGACGGTGTTAGTTTAGGAGAAAAACCTTTCTTCCTCTTTGAATCCTTTTGAATTCGCCCTCAAATTATAACTAGCTTTTATCCTGTCACTTGCCAGTATCAACCTCTTCCGAGATTTGTTTGCAGGTTGAAGACTATGTGGTAGCTTGATTACTCTCGTTTCAGACGTCCATCGTCTCAATAGATTTAAAAGGTTTTCACGACGTTTCGAATGCCTGAAGACGATTGGTGTTACAATTATTAAGACGATGGACGTCCGAAACGAGAGTAATCTCTTTCGAGCTGTTTCGTGGACTTCAACTGGCTGAACCTCAGTTTATCTGCATAGTCTACTTCTTGAGTACCTGGTGACCCGAACACCAAGTTGTAGGATAATCGCAGTTCCCTTCCGAAGATATTGCTAACCGGGATAAGCTTGGTTGAATCGTGGAGGGCTGCTATGTGTACCTTCAGAAATAGTGGAAGCTCTAGTTTTTTTGATGTTTTCCCACAACTTTGGAACCTTCCATAGTTCGGTTGAATCTTTCAACCATGCCATCCGACTAGGGGTGGAGCCCAACAGTTCTGGTCTTGGTCTACCAATGAGCTTGCTGATGTAGATGCCTCCTAGTCTGGAATGACATAGGATTTTACCCATTTTCTGGAATAGTCCAGGCAACAAGGATGTATTTGTTACCATCATCGGTCACAGCGAATGGTCCAGCTGTAGAACATCTGTCTGATCTTGTCCAAAGTGTAATTTACTCCCAGATGTCCTCCTGATTTTCCTTCATGAATTTACTTCAATACTCCACTTATCCTTTTCCTCGAAGCAAAACCAATTTCAAAATTGACGACCTCTCATCATACCCGTTCGAGAAGTCCATTTTCCGCAACCACGGAATCTGATTTTGCAACTTTGCCTTGATCTTGGGATCTCTGTCCGAAATGTATCTCAGGGAAGGTCTAGCAGTTCCGTCCCCTTTTCAATAAAGAATGAACCCAATTTTTGGATGAGTTTTCTGATCCTGTCTCATGTATGCGGTGGTCCAGTCCAGGTAACAGTCTCGTTTGTCTGATGCCGGCAACTCTTCTGCGGGTTCTTGTTCTCTGACTTTGCTCGGATGCTCTAGGGTGCGGTCTTCTAGAAAAGACATCCGTTTCGTTCCGTTCCTCGATATCTGGGCCTGTATCATTCTTTGTGATTCTATCATGTATTGGGATCTTTTGTTGTGTACTTCTTTTTCAAGTACATCAAGTATTGTGCTGGTTCAGGGTTCAGGTCCCAGACATTGGTGTTTTTTGCAAGTACGTCTGCTATTTCATTACCCTCCACTCCAGTGTGTACCAGAACCCATAGGAGGGTACAGTGTTATTTATACCTAGTTCATTTAGTTTTGCTAGGCACTCCCAAACCATCTTGGAATTGATTACATGAGAGTTCAGAGCATTGGCTTGGCTGTCCGGCATGATGATAATCTCTCATCTGCGAAAATTTCTTTCTACATTGAACTGGACACATTTTCCAATGGCCCAGCTTTCCGCTTGGAAAATGCTCGGGTATTTGCCTAGACTTTCGGAGTATTTGGTTCCAGTCCCATATACTCTCATTCCAGTTTCTTCTGTTGTTCTGGATCCATATTTCTACCATTCATTGGCACTTCTCTTGAGTCTTGGGATGGTGCCATCGTCCCATTCACTTTTGCTACTTAGCTTGGGTTGAATTTTTTCACAAAGCTGAACTTTTTTGTCATCTCATCCTGGGGCATATCTCAGGTTTGGTGGTTTCCAGGGAAGAGTCGAAACTTGCGTTTGGTGGTTTCCTCTCTGGTTATTCTGTATGTTGTCCTTATTGCTATACTCTCCACTACTATGGAGGGGTGTAAGGCTTGGGATTACTTCCATAGTAGCCGTTCTCATTCCACCTGTCATGCATGCACAGACTAGTCTTCGAAATTTTTTATAGATTTGCCCCTGTACCAGCCAACTTAGTTCTGCTGCCCCAGACCACTGCTCCGTAAGTGATGGTTGTTCTTACTATTGACGTGTAGATGCACTGCAGGGTCTTTGGGTTACATCCCCAGTTATTTTCCGCTGAGTTACTGCACACCATTAGGACTTTCGTGGCTTTGGTGGTTACTTCTTTTTCGTGCTTGTTCCAGATGAGTTTATTCTAGTGTAAGTCCCAGATATTTGACCTTTGGCTTCCATTCAATAACTTTTCCGTCTAATTCGATGGCTTTGAGGTTGATGTTACTTTTCGAGTATTGCGCTATTTACTTCTCCAAGAATGCTTTCCAGTTCTAGATGGTGCCTGGCCCTTCTGTTCTGGACATGGCCAAATTTTCTTTGAGATTGGTGTTATATTTTTTCCCAATTCCTTTTCCTAGGGTTCCTTCTGAGGGTTGGCTCAGGAAGATCTGTCTCGAATCTGAACGTAATTATTCAGATATGAACGGTTCACTCGATACTCTCCAGATTATCACTGGATCTTTAAGGCTCGGTGTACTTACTGTAATATCTGAACTTCCTTCCCTAACCTCCGTTTCGAATATGGGAGTGTTTCCCATGTTATGTACGATAAGGTTTCTTCCAAAAATGAATTCTAATAATTGCTCCCCTCTCTGGTTGGTGTCCTAGCTGCCCCAAACAGTGTTGTGTGCGTTGGCTTCGGGCAGTTCCTTCCTCTGGTATGGAACACTCATTATGCAATACTTGGTCCATTCAACTTTCAAATGACCTAAGGACATAGTATTGTGATCATCAGAAGATTCAAAGCTTCTTCTATATGTAGTTGGGTGTTCTGTTGAATCATGATAAGAGACAGTGAATTCAAACAAGTTTTTCACGGGTTTCGAAACACTCTCATCGACTACAAACAGATTTATACCCATATTTGATAAATCGCAACCCACAAAACTGCTGTGAAAACCGATACCCTATGACGTTGGGAGGCAATCATTTTTTGACTATTATTATATCATGTATATCATTACACACTGTTACACACTTTCGATGGTGGTAATTAGTAATATATCCAACATAAAAAACCTTGCATGCTCCAAAAACAGATGACGTTTCACTTTAAAAATATTCAATCAACTCGTTACGATTGCGTTACTCAAAAAAACTGAGGATAACCTGTATTCATACAATGTTCAAATATTCACAACTCCTAAACTAGACCGAAATATTAAGTAACATGTTTCTGAGAAAATACATATTAATGATTCGCATATACCTTCAAATTAGAAAAAAAGTTTAGGGCAGGAGGAAATATCTAACCAAATTCATTTTCAGAAATTCTTTGACATATTTCTCATAGAGGAACCTGCGAATCATTGTGTTCAAATAGGAATATTATTCATTCGAAATATCTCAGAGAAACTCAAATTTTACTAGCTCTGATTTGAATTTATTTTCTTGGATATTCTTCAGGATTCTACTACAAAGGCGTAGAAAGGATTGTAGATTGTGGTTTGTTAGGGGGTCGATATGGCTCTCCAGCCTCTCCGAACCTCGATCTGTAAGGTGTTTTGTACATTACCCTTCATCTATTCAAGTCCCGGGACTCCAAGACTCCTTCCAAAGCCTATCAGTTTCTTGGGAGCTAAGTTCCTGATGTCTAAGGGTGTTGGTGAAACCTCCTCGGGGAACTTAAGCCTTTTGCAAATCAGCGCTTGGCAGTCGCAAAGCAGGTGTTCTGCAGTTTCAGCGAAGTTCTCGCAGTAACGGCACAGTGCACTGTCTGATCTATCCATTTTTTGAGGTGATACCTCAAAGAACAATGTTTGGTGAACAGTTTCAAGACTTTCTTGTCCAACTCGAAAGCTGTTCATCTTCCCTTGGCGATGGACTCAGAAACCTTTTCGCTTTTATTTGCCCTGGAACCTCATTAGGGTGGGTTTTAATTTGGTCAGCTTCCCAGCGCCGAAACTCTTTGTTGATGTGGGCTTTGGAAAGACCACAAAAGGGTTTCGGGCCAGGCCAAAAAATTGAGTGTTTGCGCCTTCCTTGGCAATGCTGTCCGCTTCTTCATTGCTTTTGATTCCCTTGTGACCCACATCAGAGTAACCTGATTGTTCGTAGCCAGGGAAAGTTTGTAATGCCAAGTCAGTCTAGACTCACAAGTGTGTGATTTTAGAGCTCTTAGTACTGCTTGACTGCCTGATAGGATATAGATCTTCACACCCCCTCCCCCCTAAAGCCTCTCCCAAGGCATTCTTGGACGCGAATTTCTAAAGCATCGGTTACTGCTTGAAAAATTGTTGGGGCTTCGGCTAGGGATTTCGAGAGCCTAAAACTAGGATTCATTGTGAAAGCAGCCACGAATTTGTGGTGCTTATGTAGATATAGGTCCGACCACCAGTGGTTGTTTAGTGATGGTTAGAATTCGTGGCCAGCCATGGAATGAATTATAATGTTCCTGTTCTTAACAGAAGAATGTTTTTTCGTCATAAATGTGTGCTACCAGGAATGCTTTATAAGATGTATAGGTCACCCGATTTTGTCGGGCAAAAATTAACCATCCACTACCCCTATCACGAATTTCTTTCAAAGTATTCAATTTCCCTAACACAAGCGTGGATCGGGATTTTTTTTCATCAAAATATGCTACCAAGAATGCTTGACAAGATGTATATGTCACCCGATTTTGTCGGGCAAAAATTAACCCTCTACTACCCCTATCCGAATTTAAATTTTCTTTTCAAAAAAACGCGTGGATCGGGATTTTTTTCCATAAATGTATGTTACAAGAATGCTCAAAAAAATGTATATGTCACTCGATTTTCAACCGACGAAACCAAAAAGGAGGAGGTTCTCTATTCGACGCGTATATTTAGTTTTTTTTTATCATTTTTTTATGTATGATCACGCATAACTTTTCACTGAGGCGTCCGATTCCGATAATTCTTTTTCCAGTGGATAGGGTTTTCTTCGAAGTTGCTCCCATTTGGATTTAAAAAATTAAATCCACCCCTAGGGGTAACAAAATGAAGGATATTGATCACTCACCCTCTGAATTCTGGTCCGTTCACCGATTCTATCAGGCATAACTTTGTACTGGGTTCTTCGATTTGGATTATTCTTCTTTTATCAGATAGGGTATACCTCATGGTTGATCATATTCGAATTTTGAATGGAATTATCCACCCTTACGGGTAGCAAAATAGGGGATAATTGATTTTCCACTTGTGAACATTGGCACACTTATGTAGTTGACAATGACAGATCGCTAGTGTCATTATCACAATATCATCATATTCTATGAGAGGATGGAATGATATACAAAGTAATGAAATAAACTAACCAGAACAACAAAAATAATTTATATTACAACAAATAGTAAAAGTAGATAATCATATTATTTAACTGATAATAGTTGAAGTAAGATGGGTAAGTAAGTATTTTGGAAGTAATCAAAAAACAAGTAGGTAGTAATTAGTAGATTTTGGCCACAAAAAATTGAAAAATAAAAACTTTTCAACAAAAAATTAAACCGAACAAATACGGAACTGAAAAGTAAAAAATAAAATAAACATTCTTAGTCTCAGTAACTAAGCTCCTAAACTAATGTAAGTAACTAATTTTGAGTCGGCGCCAAACGAACAATCAACGAACATCATTAAATTACTTCAAAAACATTTTCAGAATGTCACCGCGCAACTCGATGCCATCATTTTACGCCTTACCTCATTCATTTGCTTGTTTGTTTGGCGCCGATTCAAAATTAGTTACTTACATAAGCTTAGGAGCTTAGTTACTGAGACTAAGAATGTTTATTTTATTTTTTACTTTTCAGTTCCGTATTTCGTCGGTTTAATTTTTTGTTAAAAAGTTTTTGTCGGTCAAAAATTAACCCTCCATTACCCCTATCACGAATTCCTTTAAAATTATTCTATTTCCATGAAAAACGCGTGGATCGGGATTTTTCTCAATAAATACATGCTACCAAGAATGTTCAACAAGATGTATATGTCACTCGATTTTGCCGGGTAAAAATTAAACTGCTACTACCCCTATCACGAATTTCTTTGAAATTATTCTATTTCATAAAAAAACGCGTATCGGGTTATTTTTTCCATAAACGGTATATTACCAAGAATGCTCAACAAGATATATGTCACTCGATTTTGTCGTGCAAAAATTAACCTTACCCCTATAATGAATTTCTTTGAAATTATTCTATTTCCATAAAAAACGCGTGGATCGGGTTATTTTTTCCATAAACGTATATTACCAAGAATGTTTAACAAGATGTGTATGTCACTCGATTTTGTCGGCCAAAAATCAACTCTCCACTACCCCTATCATAAATTTCTTCGAAATTATTCTATTTTCATAAAAAAAACGCGGGATCGTTTTTTTTTTCATGAATGCTCAACAAGATGTATATGTTACTCGATTTTGTCGGGCAAAAATTAATCAAAGAAGGAAAAAGCCAAGTGAAGTGGGATACAATAAGAAATAAAGTGCATAAAGTGCACAAAGTCATCTTCACAAAGGATTCAATATAAATTGAAACACAATTGGTAGACCACAGGCGAAAAACAACTACTTTCCTAGCAAATACCACGTAGAACGTTGAATTATATTCACCTGAAAATCCATGCAAACTTCCATATAAATGGACATTGATTGCAAATGTTTCTTTCTGATAAGCTCGATTATGTTTGATTTATGTCCTGTCGGCATAACAATCCGCATACCGGTTTCAGGCTTTCGGCCTTCATCAGTACGGAGTAGTCACCAGCCAGAGATCCGGAGAGCTCTGGCCGAAGCGAGACACAACATAAATAAAATCACCATCAAGCTTACAACATCTTCAGGTACGTCGGAAAAGATAACTTTTAACCGGCGGTAGCTAGTGACAGTAAGAAAACCTCCACTCCACAAGAATCCTCCACTACCCCTATCATGAATTTATTTGAAATTATTCTATTTCCATAAAAAAATGCGTGGATCGGATTTTTTTTTCATAAATGTATGCTCCCAAGAATGCTCACCCGATTCTTTCGGGCAAAAATTAACCCTCCACTACCCCTATCACGAATTTCTTTGACATTATTCTATTTCCATAAAAAATTTCCTGGGACTTTTTTCTATCGAGTATATGCTCCTCAGGGTGCTCTGTAAGACCAACACAACACCTGATTTTGTCGGGCAAGAATTCACACTCCACAACCCTATGTAATTAAATGGAGGAAGAAATCATCATTGATTCGCCAAAGTTCGTAGAATATATGTAACTTTACATTGCTCATGATAGCCTTCAACAGTCTAAAACCTTAACAAAAATAGCAGGCGTATTAACCACCTGGGTATATCAGTAGCCGTAGTCGTTTTTTGAGATTTGTGTTCGACGATTTGTATTTACCACAATACAACAAATGAAATATAACTCTGAAAACAAATTTTAATATAATGATGTGATCAGGTATCAGATATTCAACTTCAATATTGTTAATTATACAGGGAAAGGTAATTTTATTCTGACCATATCTTCCTTTTTCACATTTATTATTACAATAGTAATTATACTATATTTGCGTAAACTTGCGAGACACATTTGCTTGTTTATTACATAAGATACTTCTTTCTTGTAGGGGCTTCGGTGAAAATGTTCATGAATGACTAAAAATCAACTCAAATTTTACCAGTTCGGTGTCGTGAGGTTTTTCACTTACTGGTTATTAATGAGTTTTTTCTACCTGTTTTCAGGTAATCATCTTGTTAAGCATTCCTGGTAGCATACATTTATTTAAAAAAAAAACCCGATCCACGCGTTTTTTTTATGGAAATAGAATAATTTCAAAGAAATTCATGATAGGGGTGGTAAATGGTTTATTTTGCGGCCGACAAAATGAGTGACATATACATCTTTTCAAGCATTCCTGGTAGCATACGTTTATGAAAAACAATCTCGATCCACGCGTTTTTTTTATGGAAATAGAATAATTTTAATGAAAATCGTGATAGGGGTAGTAGACAGGGCCGATCCTAGCAGGTGTGCAGCGCGTGCACCGCACGCGGGCGGCCAAACTAAGGGGCGGCCGCGAGGCGGCCGCAATCCGCATTCTGTTATAACAATCAGCTATTTTTTGAAAGAAGAAAAATGAAACGTTAGTGCTCAGTTGTGTTATGTATTGGTCTATTGTCCATTAGTATCTTCTCCTACTCTCATCTACACATATTCTTCATTTGAGAGCAAAATTCATGGCAGAGCCGGCAATGCAGCATAAAAAATTGAAATTTCTATAAAAAACTTGAGAGGTGTCAAGGGACACCCGGATGGAACGAAGTTCCTTTCGATTAATTAGTGAAGGAATTGTAATATTTTTTTTTTTTTAAGTTATAATAGTATTTTTTTATTATTAACAAATATAATGTAATATAAACTTAATCAGTAGGCTCAATTTTAGTACATACGCATTGATATTGTAATATTAAAATATTTATTTGCTTTTAAATTTATTAAAGTTATGACGCGTACACTTGCTAAACACACAATAATGGAGAGATTATAACGCGTATGACTTGGTGAGCACAATAGTAAAGAGAGGTTATAGTGCGTACTTGCTAAAAATACCTAAGCATTCATTATTGTCTGTATGAAATCTCTACTTACCTAACTCCATCAGCAATATCCGGAACTTGTGCAGAAATACTGTCAGGATTCATTATTGTTATTATTTATTATGTACAAAAAACCTGTATACACTCAACAAAAATAATCGTCGCGACACCATACTGTTCAATGCAATATCCGGAACTTGTGCAGAAACACTGTCAGGATTCATTATTGTTATTATTTTTTATTATTTATTATGTACAAAAAACCTGTATACACTCAACAAAAATAATCGTCGCGACACCACACTGTTCAAGCGAAATAGAAAGACGAAACGAAAATAACTGGCTTGCTTTCTATGAGAGAGAGAGAGAGAGAGAGAGAGAGACAGACAGAGAAACACGCCGCACGGCACGGCTTACAACTATAGCGGAAAGTCTCGTTACAACTTTTGGTCTTAATTTATTCCATCTAGCCCTCTTTCGCAACGCGCGATAAGGAACTACGTTCCAAAAAAAACCAAGGGCCATATTTTTGACACGACTATATATGTTTGGTTACTGTGTGCGGCGCGGCGGCTTATTTATGTACGTATAGTCTTTACGATGTCAGTTCGAACGGCGAAAAAAATTTTAAAGGAGGTACCAGCGGCGAAACCTTTGAAAAAAACGTGCTGCTGTTCGCCGGGCGGCTTTTTTTCAAAGGTTTCGCCGCTGCGGCCTACTTTGAATTCTTTTTCGCCGTGCCAACTTACTTGTAAAGACTATATATATCACAGTCGGCACGCGGCTCGCAGGTCAATGGTCAAAAGAAACTTTATTTTAGCGGTTTTCTTTATAGATAAGAAATGGATTGTTTGGACAAAGTTAAAGGGATGCGGCATCGGAATTTTTTTTGCTACTTCACCACTATATATAAACCATTTTCATTTTAAAATGTTCATTCAATTTTGAATCAACATACAATAAGACTGGTCATAAACACAATCAAGTGCAAGTGTAAGTTAATATTGGAAATTAGTGACAAGGTGTTGCTGTTGAGTATCGTTTAAATATTTAAATCAGAACTGTGGTCAGTACCAAAGCTCTTAACTAGATTTATGAACGAATGAAATGTTGTACAGGGTGTTTTCTAATTAGATAAAAAAAGTGGGCATATTTTTGAACTAATTTTGACGCGATGATTCGTTTTGAAAAGTACAGAATGTTTGAAAATTCAAAATTTATTTTAAATTCTTTCAAAATTCGTTAGCACAAAATATAATTTTCTCACAAAATTATAGGTTACCAACCGGGGAAGTTTATGAAAATTTCAATTTTTACCCAGATTTTGAAAGAGCGCTACGAATCATTATTTATTTTAAATAATTTGCTCTAACTTTTTCAACAGGAATGGGGATTTCTTATGAATAACCCATATTCTTACACTTTAAGTAAAAATGCTATATATCAATGCTATTAGACCTCTAAAGCAAGACCTCAAAAACATTATTACCGCATTAAATGCCTTAATTGAAGATTCCACCAGAGACGCGAAAACAAAAAATGGTGCAAAATCAATAATTAAAAATCTTGAATCATTCAAATTTTTGTGTTCAATTTTGATTTGGCATGATTTATTATCAAGAATTAATGTTCTGAGTAAAATGCTTCAAAATCCTAAATTAAACATCGCGGAATGCATTGAAGGCTTAGATAATTTAAAAAAATATTTTGTTTCACAAAGATCAGACGATAATTTCAAAATATTTGTCGAATCAGCCACAACACTTGCTAGAGATTTAGGTATTGATCCCGAATTTCCAAGTTCGAGGCTCAGGAAAAAGGTCCGTTTATTTGATTACGAGGGCAGTGATGAACCCCTTTTGAATCCCTTCCAGCAATTCAAGACTTCTTTCTATTTTGCAATTCTTGATCACGCGATCTCTTCGGTAAATGAAAGATTTACATTATTATCTGAGTGCTTTTCAATATTCTGCTTTCTGTATGAGTTTCGCAACATTTCTAGTGATGATCTCATGAAAGCCTGCATGGACTTAGATATTAAGTTACAGGTACAGGAGAAAGGAAGTATCGTGAAAGATATAGACGGTATACAACTGTTTAATGAAATAACTTCATTCAAAGATATTTTTCCAGGTAAGAAACAGCCAATTGAGGTATTAGAAATCATAGTAAAAAATGATCTCATTTCCTGTTTTCCTAATTTTGCTCTAACAATAAGAATTTTTTTAACCTTACCTGTTTCTGTGGCTTCAAGAGAAAGAAGTTTCAGCAAATTAAAAATTATTGAAAAGTACTTGAGAAATAATTTGACACAAGAAAGGCTTTCAGATTTGGCCATCATCTCTATTGAATCCGAAATCTGTGAAAAAATAGATTTTACGGAAATTCTTGATAAATTCGCCACTCAGAAAGCCAGAAAGGTTATTTTATAATTAGGTAATTATAATGATTAGGTACATAGTCTGTAGACTGTAGAACAACTGATTTATATACTTTTCGTTGGTATACGCACTGAGTATGTCCAAAATCGTTGTGTGTGAAATAGACGTTATACAGGTAGATGAGTTTGAGAGTTTATAACGTCAACGTTAAATATTAGTCAAAATGAGAAAACAATCTCTGGAGGGGCGGCACATCTGGTATTTGCACGCGGGCGGCCAATACCCTAGGATCGGCCCTGGTAGTAGAGGGTTAATTTTTGCCCGTAAAAATCGGGTGACATATACATCTTGTAGAAAATTCTTGGTAGCACATATTTATGAAAAAAAATCCCGATCCACGCGGTTTTTTATGGAAATAGAATAATTTCAAAGAAATTCATGATAGGGTAGTAAAGGGTTAATTTTTGGCCGACAAAATCGAGTGACATGAACATCTTGTTGAGCATTCTAGGTAGCATAAATGCATGAAAAAAAATCTCGATCCACGCGTTTTTTTATGGAAATAGAATAATTTCAATGCAATTCCTAATAGGGGTAGTAGAGGGTTGATTTTTGGCCGACGATGTCGGGTGACACATACATCTTGTTGAGAATTTTTGGTAGCGTACATTCATGAAAAAAACCCGATTCACGCGTTTTTTTATGGAAATTGAATAATTTCAAAGAAATTCATGATAGGGGTAGTAGAGGGTTAATTTTTGCCCGACAAAATCGAGTGACTTATGCATCTTGTTGAGCATTCTTGGTGACATACAATTCGTCAAGCATTCTTGGTATGTATTTATGAAAAAAAAACGATCCATGCGTTTTTTATGGAAACTAAATAATTTCAAAGAAATTCATGATAGGGGTAGTGGAGGGTTCATTTCTGCCCGACAAAATCGAGTTACACATAATCTTGTTGAGCATCCTTGGTAGCATACATTTATGGAAGAAAAATCTCGATCCACTTCTTTTTTTATGAAAATAGAATAATTTCAAAGAAATTTATGAGAGGGATAATTTTTACCTCACAAAATCGGCTGACATATACATCTTTTCAAGCATTCTTGGTGGCAAATATTTATGAAAACAATCCCGATCCACGCGTTTTTCATGGAAAAAGAATAATTTTCAAGAAATTCGTGATAGGGGTAGTGGAAGGTTAATTTTGGCAAGACAAAATCGAGTGACATATACATCTTGTCAAGCCTTTTTGGTAGCATATATTAATGAAAAAAAATTCCGATCCACGCTTTTTTATTATGGAAATAGAATAATTTCAAAGAAATTAGTGATAGGGATAGTGGAGGGTTAATTTTTGCCCGACAAAATCGGGTGACACATACATCTTGTTAAGCATTCTTGGTAGCATACATTAATGAAAAAAAAAATCGTGATCCACGCATTTTTTTATGGAAATAGAATAACTCCAAAGAAATTCATGATAGGGGTGGTGGAGGGTTAATTTTTGCCCGACAAAATCGAGTGACATATAGATCTTGTTGAACATTCTTGGTAGCATACATTAATGAAAAAAAAAGCCGATCCACGTGTTTTTTTTATGAAAATAGAATAATTCAAAAGAAATTCGTGATATGGGTAGTAGAGGATTAATTTTTTCCAAAACCGGCTCACATAAACATCTTGTCAAGCATTCTTGGTAGCATATATTTATGAAAAAAATACCGATCCACGCGTTTTTTATGGAAATAGAATAATTTCAAAAATTTGATAGGGATAGTGGATGGTTAATTTTTGCTCGACAAAATCGGGTGACATGTACATCTCATGAAGCATTCCTAGTAGCACACATTTATGACATAAAATATTCCTCTGTTCAGAACAAAAACATAATAATTTATTTCATGACGGGCCTCGAATTCTGACCATCTGAGCACTTTGCGGTTCGTCTTCAACAACCTTAGATCCAAGAAAGTTTGTCTGGATGAGAACACTTATGCTTTCCTTCTGGTTTTCTGCATATCCACCGTTGGGCTTTTTGATCAGACCGATGCCGTTGGTATGTTATTTAGAAAGAACTTTCTGGAGGCGTTGGGCTGGGGCTAATTTAGAAATCCCCTCACACATTTGCCTCCATGTTCATCGTTTGGATTTTCTGAGTTCTCTGTTGTACTCAGAAAGAGCCGCTTTGTAGTCTTCTCAGTGTCCCAGACTTTTAGCTCTATTGAATAGTTTCCTAACTTTTTTCTTAAGTTTGGCTAGCTCTTTATTCCACCAAGACACGTCTCTTTTGACTGCCTTTTGTTTTTCTGGGCAGCTGATTTCATATGCTTCCATTATGGCATTTTGAAGCTGCTTTGAGGCTGTATTTAGGTCCTCAGCTGAATCGATGGATATATGTTGGTCCTCCAACTGCCTCTCGAGATGCTTTTTATAAGCATCCCAGTTTGGGTATCCTATATCCCTCGAAGCGTGTTTCCGATGACTCGAAGACAAATCTTATGTGTTGATGATCCGGAAGCGAGGAGTTATCAGATACGTGCCAGCAGGGGTTTTCTGATCGCATTTATAAAGGTGGGTTTGTTACCTTTATTGACAATGTGCGTTTATGTCTGTACTTTCCCATGTGAGATGGTGCGCGTTCGGGTCGCCGCACAGAATGAAATGCCTGTTTCCTCCTCAACACCATCTGATGAGGCTTTGGACTTCCTCTGTGGTGAGTGTGACGGCTTGTCCCCTGGGAAGTAGGCCGAGGCAAAATCAATCTGCTTCTTGCTTGTTTCAGTTGGTACTTCCACGATGGCGGTTGCCAAATCTCCTGTGATGAACGTTGGAACAGGAGAAAATTCAATGTTCGGTGCGAGCAATATTGCTGCTTGTGGTTTTTCATGGGTGTTGCAAAAAATTGACTCACATGATTTGATTGAGAGTCCTCGTATTCGTCTTCTATTAATCCAGGGCTTTCAAAGCAACCCTATACCAAGGTTTTCTTCAATATACTTCCTTCTGTGCACACGTGTAGCAGCTTTTGAATATTGGAGATTTATTTGAAGAGCCTTGAGCTTTTGGCTCATCTGGGTGGAATTTTCACCAAGGTATCGTTGTGAGGCACTGCTGCCTCTCCAACGACCCTCAGTTGCGCATCCTCACATGGTTTTTGGGGAGTTTTTCTCGCCCTGTTTATAACCATAATAGGTCCCAATAGAAGCTGGGAAAAGACAATCACCTGCGGCAGAGCCCCGCATGCCGCAGGAAGGCAATTGAATCCGGGGGGCATACCCCGGAGTTCGCATAATCATAACTTGTCCACCCACTAGTCATGCATTATTTGGCTTATGCTGTTCCACCTTGAACTTGGGGGGATTTTTATTGTAGTTCTCGTCAACTCGACCGACGGACGAGGCAAGCCCCACATATGTCTAGTATTACTTGCTGAAAACGCGGTGTGTACCAGGCAGGTTTTCGCGGATGGTTCCAGGTTGCCGGTGCATCGGGACTGCTCCGGACATGACATCCAGTCGCCCCCTCCCGTACACCGGATAATAGGTTCCATCCTCCACGCTGTAGTTCCTGGTACCTTCGTTGAGGTGAAATTTCGTTAGGAAATAGCAAGACCACGTATGATCTTGCTATTTCCTATCCAGGTGGTGCTACGTGGAAGCAAACACCCGATGGCTATATTTACCCGTCATTCCATACGTGAAGTAGGATACATGCAGCGAGCTGAGCAGCGAGACAACGGCCAAAAGCAACCAACCCCGACCTCGTAGAAAGGCCAATAACAGAACATTTTTCAAAAACATTTGGAATTGCCCCTTTGAACTGACAATTGTCATTTTAAAGTGACATTTGTCAGTTCAAAGTGACAATTGTTACTTCAAAGTGACAATTGTCAGTTCAAAGTGGAAATTACAAATGTTTTTGAAAGTGACAATTGTCACTTCAAAGTGGCAGTTCCAAATTTTTTTGAAAAATATTCTGTTGTCTTACGCCTTCGTAGGATTCAATGGTATCGGATACGATGTTTTTCAGACCCTGAGTATCAACTTATCAATGAATATGATGAGAAAGTAAAGTAGGTTCTTCAGTTTCACCCAATGAGCAACTATAAAATCAATATAGGCGAAATAACTTCTGGATAATTCCCAATTTGCTTGTGATCGTTTAAAAACACGTTATTCTTATGAACTGGTATCTCGAATGCTCCGAAATCGAGAATGAATGAAATACATGCAGCGTCATAGATAATTTTCTGTGGCCAATTAATGGAAAGTGACTGTTTTTACCCAACAAAATATGAGGAAAAAGGCAAATGAAGTAGTCTACAATCTGTATGCAGGTAATTCTGAAACTTGCCCCCAAGGAGGAACGTACAGTTCACTAATTAATTCGATACTCCTCGATATATTCCAAATAATCGATAGAATTTGTACGATTTGTACGAAAATATAGATATTTTATAGCCGAGAAAAACGCCATCTTTATATTTACTCCAGCAATCTTCATGGTAGAGTCATAACGAGTGATTTATTCCAATAACTATGGAGTTGTTAATGACTGCTACGAAAAGTATAATTATTTTAAATCACTGAAACCTTTTTGTTTATTTATGACCGTTAAATGCTAAATTATTGCCAGACATTCATTATTTCTATCCAATTAGGTTTTTATGTCATTAAAGGAAATAAAGGTATGAGTTATGTAATATCGCCTTATATAACAACAAAAAATTAACACGGATACTATAGCAAAAATCCCGTCAAGTTTTTTCTCTCTCCGTACTCAAGTTTTTTTCTTCATTATAGCTCATCGAGGACTTGATATAAAGATGTCAAGTCTCGCTGCCTTTAAATATTAATTGAACAGGTTTGAGGAAGTTTCTTTTCACGATATAAAATAAAAATATTCAAAAATATACCAGAAATGGTATTTTTGTTTTGCTAGGAAACAGGAAAATTGTTTCGAATACACAAGGAAAGACAAATCGATTCAATCAAAATAGCTTAAAGAAAAGCTGATCATAAAGAACGAAGGTAGAGTACTTTCAGTAACTCGGAATCTAAAATTTTGGATAGTACTGGATTGTGTGATATAAAAATAAAAATTTATGAAAATCATACATAATACCTCTGTCGTTTCAGTCCCCAAAATGAAGTTCAAACGCGAGTATTCTGAAATACCCTTTTCTGCAAGTAACCCAACACGTTAAGCGCCGCGGCGGTCCCTGATGACCACTACTCGTCTATCCCGTGTGGCAGCGACGCGACGGTCCGTAGAGACCGCTCCCTAAAAATTCACGTTTTCAATGCTGAACGCCAGCCGACCGCTTATATTATGGTTTTGTTCATATAAAATGGACCGCTAGGCCCCTTGAACTAGGCTTGGTATGACAGTTACTGGAACTTTTCGTCAACAAAATTGTTTTGGTCAATTATAGTTAGAACATGTTGAAAAAGTGTTCATAATTTACAATTTTCATTATTGTTACAAACACTAAAATAACATGTACGTTATTAATCAAATAATATAAAATAAACAACACTTCATTTGTAGAATTGATTGAAGCACTCCAACAATAATGTTGTAGTATAAAACAATCCTGACAAAATATATTCACCTCTTTCACCTTGTTCTCCAATATTTACCCTTGCTTCTTCCTAAGATGCCTAGAAACCCTGGTGTATGTACTGATTCGATTTTGTTTAGACTTTTTAGTAGAGATTTTCGCAAGCTACTTCAAATTTTCCACAATAGATGGTGACAAATTGACATAGTTCAACGAATTGGATCTGTTTGGCCATTACAAAATGCATTCGCCAACCTTAGGCAACCTGCACACTGATGCGGAATACGGACATGTCACTCATGAAACTTTCAACCAATTGGAAAATTTGAATGCTTTTCAATCCGATTGAGGTTATGATTTGTGAATTGTTATTTCTGCGAAACTCAGTTATAATTACCAATGTTTTGTAATCATTGAAATGAAACGTGTTTGTATGTTGTGTGGTCAGTCACAGGCTGTCGATTTTTTGCCGCACCAATACAGGTGAGTGAAATTGCTAATATAACACATTTTAAAAGTTTATAAAATCAATAAGTGGGACTTTTTCTCCGATAATTTTCCATAACTAATTCTAAGGATTTTGTTTGCACTTCAAATGCATTAACAACAGAGCTTAGAAGGTGTTGACGCATATATTCCATTTCCGAAGTAGTGTTCTGGAGTTCAAATCGAAGCCTGGTCCTGAAAGTTTCGGTTGTGATATCCTATATATAGTTTGATTTTTGGATAAATTTATAGTCTCCAACGATTTTCACAATTTTGGGTTACCTACTTGCACAATCTCTCACTGAGCACAAACTTTGAGAGGCAAATTTGATAGGCAAGTTAGGGAATAAAAAAGGAAAAAAGTTGAAAAAAAATAGTTTGATAGATAGTTAGGATTTCAGAAACATTTGAATAAAAGAAAATAAAATGAAAAACAAACGTAAAGAAAAAAAAATACATCAATGAGAGAAAATATTAGAGGAAACAAAACAACGCCTAAATAAAAAGTATAGAAAGAAAAGAAATATATTGATTAACAATCATAATACTGAAAAACAGAAAAGTTGATGCAAATATTGGTACAGGTTAGTTAGATAAAGTAAAGTGAAAAACAATATAGATTATAAAGAAGGAAAAAAAAAAGGAAAAATTTTGAAAGTGGAAATGATAATAATAATAATACTAAAGAAGTATATTATAAGAAATATGATGATGATGATGATAAAGGTATAATGATAAATACAATGAAGGTATATTGATGAATAATATGAAGGTATATTATTGAATTATAAATGAATATAATATGTTAATTATGTGTAAATAATGAAAAAGCGAAAGAGTATGTACACAAAATAAAAATAAATAAAATGAGAGATTCAAATTAATAAAATATCCAATTCAATATGAATATAAAGAACAACTGAAGGAAGAGATAGGAAAAATAATAAAACAGCATAATTGAAAGAGTACCAGTAATTGTAAAATCGAATGAATATTAAAAAAATTATATATCAGTATAAAGATAATCATAAAAATATAAAATGTTATATATGAAGATATCTTGAAAAGTTTTCTCTCTTGATACAAAGAGATGTCTGAGGTCAAGTTTTTCTGGAACGAAAGAACGTAGTACTAGTAGTTGTAAATAATAGTTATCGTTGTAGAACTTGTTTTTCTTGAACGGGTGGGAAATCCAGCAAATTAGTTTTCTGAAAGTAGAAAAATAGTATTAGTTGATGTAGATTCAATAACTGTAAATAAAGAAATTGATATTCAAGATTTTCTAACTAGTATAAAATATTGAATATAAATTTAGGAATGTTGTTATGTTATGAAGAACCAGTTATATATATTAAAAGGAAAAACCCACAAAACGAATAATTACTTAATAGCTATTAGTTTCAAGAGATTGTTTTTACATATTTTGAAATTCTATTTCCTCTATTAAGCCTCTGTATAATATGAATAGATAAAAATATTCAAATACTATAATACAATCCATTTTATACACTGTCATAATGATTACAACCCATAATCATTCAAAAGACAACAAGAAAGGTCTAGATTTACAAAATCATCCTGAATAAAATGTGATAAACAAAATTATAAGCTTGAAACATACAGTATATGAAATTGTATGTAACTAAAAATAGCCAATGGGAGAACAACAAACTTCTTGATGACAATAGCCAATCAGGGAACAGTATGGTCAAATGTAAGATTTGAAATTGTGAGAAAATAAGAACGGAAAAGTGTCAGAGACAATTATGATTGAATATTGTAAATAGTCTGTAAGAAAGGAAAAATAGATTCATTTATAAGTTTTGACAAATAACCCCAAACAGTGAAAATGTGAGAACATAGTGCGCGAATTCAAAAATTCAAATCAAAAGGAATGAGGAAAAATGGTATCCAAGTAACGGAAAACAAAGCCACGAGGAGATCGAAAATAAATTGAAAATGAATGCCACGTTTTGTTGGGAGAGAAAGAAAAATTCATAAATTTCAACATTATAAACAGAAAACCAACATTACCTTATTTGTATACCATATACAAGTATTCGAAAGCTGATATTTGGATTGGTATGGTTCCTTCTATTTGGTATTGAAGTTCCTGAGAGCATTGGAGTGAAAGAGAATCCAAATCCGGGTGTATATTGAACAGCGACAGTTCCAGCGTCAGGTATAAACTTTCCTAGTGCACATTACGAACTGTACAACTTCACTAATAACTCATATCCCATCAGAAGAACTTTTATTTCATTCGATTTTGAACTATTAAAGAAATTTTCACTGTCCAGGTAAAAGTGAGGTTGTGTCTATTTATCCATGACCTGTTCCTCATGATTATCCATGAATATTTGTAGATTCACCTTAGAGTAAGTTATCTATCGGTAGGCCAGGTAAAATTAAGTTTTCCTGAATAAAGGAAATAATTGCTTTTTGATACTTTGTCGTTTTGTTTTCCACAATTATCAGCAATCATATTCATAAACACAGACATGACATCAAGCAGTGGTTAGTGGCTCAATTGCCTGAACCGGCTATCTGAGACGAGAGGGGTACCAACTGAGTTTAGTCGTGGTAAGAAAAATGATAACAATTGGCAGCAACGTGACGAGAGAACTGTGACGTAAGCTAGCAATTATTATTACATCACAAAACATATTATACGGGGCGAAAATACTTATCTATATCATAACAATTTGGCTCACAACGAAGAGTGGAAATTATTAGCAATCTTCATTTTATAACAACAATTTATATTTACAAATTTATCAATACATATCAATTTGGCACCCAAAACGTGGGGCGAAATAATAACTAAATAATAACAATTCATCACATTATATCAATATATATATATACAGGGTGTCCGAAACTCGATGGCCTATTGGACATTTCTGGGAAACGGGAAATAGGATTATTTTGAAAATTTGGTTCCTCAGGTAATTAGTTCTGTTCTATCGATCTAAAATATTTTCAGCGCTGCGACGTTGCCGCTTATATTGAAAAGTAGCAACAACTTAGATATTTTAAATAGGACACCCTATATATTATTGCATTTCTCGCTTTGCTATTGTTTTTCGATTATTTTTGTATGATACTCCCCTATACCTATCTCCAGTGCTTTTCGAGAAATTCATTGATTTCCTTATTTTTTGTGCGAAACATAGCTGTAATCAAATGTTTATTACTGCGGTATTTGGATTCGAAGACAGCTGAAATTTTGGATGTAGTTTGACAATGTCCTGTGTATTTGTTGTGTCCAAGGAAATTCTCTCTCCGTTATACAGGGTCGTTAAAAATTTGTGATTTTACCGATACATACAAAAGTGGTGAAAAGTGCATTTTTTCAAATGGAACATCCTGTATATTATCGGAAATCCTGAAAGAAAATTGAAGTTCCTTTCAAATGATGTTCAATGTTCCTTTACCTATATAGTCAAGTTTCCGAAATAAAAGCGAGTTTCTAAATTTTTTTATTATTTTGCCATATTTTGGTAGCTATGAAATGTCATCAATAATAAAACGTTCATTAACGAAAATTTCATTAGAAAAGAATCAAAATGGCAATTGTTTATTCTTTATGGTCAAGAACATGCAAAATGTTATGTAGTATATTGAAGTGTGTGACTGTTAAGATGACGAACTGATTGTACAAAGGATGATTAATATACAGGGTATTATAAACTCGATGGCCTATTATACATTTTTGGAGATCTGGGACATAAATACTTGAAATCTTGTATTCCACGATAAGTGATTGCGATCTACCTCTTGGAAATATTTTCACGGTTGCAGTGTTGCCACATCTGCTTGTAACTAATATCGACTTTCTAATTTCAAATGGGAAACACCCAGTATTTTATTCCGTATTTGAATTCTACTGATAAATACAAATGACTTTTACTGAACATGTCGTATACCTATCTCTACCTTTTATCGAATATTGATTATTCTGTTTTGCTACCAACTTCAATTCAAATATTTTTTTTTACTTGAGTTTTTTTGGGTTTGTAACCTTCCACAACCTAAAAAATAATAGAATTAATATAGAAAATCTATACAAGTTTGCCCTCCTACACTTGTATAGATTTTCTATATCAATTCTATTATTTTTTAGGTTGTGGAAGGTTACAAACCCAAAAAAACTCAAGTGAAAAATTGATTTTCCTCCACAAAAAATGACGTTCAAGCAATATCAAATACCTCCTTATATGTTACCCACACAGGACTCAAATTCAACTCCCATCCAGAAAATATTGATTGATTTCAGTATTATCGAATGATTTGACCATATTTCATACAGAGTGTCTGAAAAACACGTTCTTGTAGGCGATAAGGAAAAACGGCCATGAGTCATTTATTTACCTGTGCCTGTTGAGAAATGATGATCCACCTTAAGTAGAACTCAATTTTATTTCAATCAAAAAACAAATGAAGGTCGTATTAACCGCTAATTCATGTGTTCGAAGTGCTGACCATTTACACGCAAATATTTGTGAATCGAAGTCATTACATGGTTGGTTGTTGCTCTTTGAACCTCTTCTTGCCGAATTTCCTCGAAAGCACGTATTATCCTCTGTTCCAATTCGTCCCTTGAATTCACAGGTGTTTCATATACAATCTGTTTGATTTTTCCCCAGAGGTAAAAATCTAGAGGAGTTAGATCTGGGGATCGCGGTGGCCAAGGCTGTGGACCCAAGCGTCCCTATCCACCGATCTTCAAAGGTTGTAGTCAGTTCTCTGCTCACTTCTTGTGTACAGTGTGGGGGGGGGGGCACCATCCAACTGATACCAACAATTCCGATATACATGAAGCGGCAAATTGTCTAAAAAGTCGCTAACTGTTGTTCTCAAAATATTCAAATATTTTCCAGAATTCAAGTTTTTATCATGAATACAATATGATAATTCATCATTCATTAGTAAACAAAACACATTTACACTTAATTTTTCTTGAACTCCCCTTTCTTTTATAAAATGGGGATTTTCTGCAGCCCAGAAATTATTGTTTTTGCGATTGAATATTCATAATATTTTAAAAAATTTTTTTTTAAAATTGGGATTTTTTGCAGCCCAGAAATGATTGTTTTTGCGATTGAATATTCCCTTTCTCGAAAATTTAGATTCATTCGTCCATATAATTTTCTGAAGGAAATTTGTATCTTCATAAGTCCATGTTAAAATCCATTCACAGAAATCAACACGTTTTGGAGGATCACCTCTATGTAGGGCATGAGCTTTGATGAATTTATAATCAAGCATTTTATGTTTTTTTTTTAAATTCTCCATGTTGAAGTGCGGGTCATACCTAAATCAACAGCGGCTCTTCTTAATGATACATGAGGGTAGGCGTGGAAATACCCCAAGACGTTAATTTCATTTACTTCGTCTCCAGTTATCGGCTTGATTTGATTTCATGGTGCTTCAACATTCCCAAACACAGCATAATTCCGTTCAGTTCTTCTGAATTTTTTTCTATTCATATGCGGTAAATTTGGATAAAGTTCATTGAATTTTCTGCATGTTCTCGAAACAATTCGTTGGCACTCACCGTGAATATAAAACAAATTTAAAATATCTGCATTGGAATATGCATTATAACCCATTTTCAATACTTTCTTCTGACAGGAACACTATGAAAATCACTAATGAATATTCATGAATATTCAATCGCAAAAACAATAATTTCTGGGCTGCAGAAAATCCCCATTTTATAAAAGAAAGGGGATTTCAAGAAAAATTAAGTTTAATGTGTTTTGTTTACTAATGAATGATGAATTATCATATTGTATTCATAATGAAAACTTGAATTCTGGAAAATATTTGAATATTTTGAGAACAACAGTTAGCGACTTCTTGGACAATTTGCCGCTTCATGTATATCGGAGTTGTTGGTATCAGTTGGATGGTGCCCCCCCTCACTGTACACAAGAAGTGAGCAGAGAACTGACTACAACCTTCAAAGATCGGTGGATAAGACGCTTGGGTCCACAGCCTTGGCCACCGCGATCCCCAGATCTAACTCCTCTAGATTTTCACCTCTGGGGAAAAAATCAAACAGATTGTATATGAAATACCTGTGAATTCAAGGGACGAATTGGAACAGAGGATAATACGTGCTTTCGAGGAAATTCGACCAGAAGAGGTTCAAAGAGCAACAACCAACCATGTAATGACTTCGATCCACGAATGTTTGCGAGTAAATGGTCAGCACTTGGAACACATGGATTAGCGATTAATATGACCTTCATTTGTTTTTTGATTGAAATAAAATTGAGTTCCACTTAAGGTGAATCATCATTTCTCAACAGGCACAGGTAAATAACTGACTTATGGCCGTTTTTCCTTATCGCCTACAAGAACGTGTTTTTCAGACACCCTGTATGAAATATGGTCAAATCATTCGATAATACTAAAATTAATCAATATTTTCTGGATGGAAGTTGAATTTGAGTCCTGTGTGGGTAACATATAAGGATGATATTGCTTGAACGTCATTTTTTGTGGAGGAAAATCAATTTTTTACTTGAGTTGTTAGAAGTTTGAAAAAAATAATAGAATTAATATAGAAAATCTATACAAGTATAAAAGAGCAAACTTGTATAGATTTTTTATATTAATTCTATTATTTTTCAGGTTGTGGAAGGTTACAAACCCAAAAAACTCAAGTAAAAAAAAAATATTTGAATTGAAGTTGGTAGCAAAACAAAATAATCAATATTCGATAAAAGGTAGAGATAGGTATACGACATGTTCAGTAAAAGTCATTTGTATTTATCAGTAGAATTCAAATACGGAATAAAATACTGGGTGTTTCCCATTTGAAATTAGAAAGTCGATTTTGAAAAGGGAAACATTCTCAATTGAGAATGTTTCCCTTTTCAACATGAATACCCCACAAGAGGTTATCTTGACGATGGAAGATAGTGACTAGAGTTTATCTTTCAGTCGCAGATGATTCCACATCTGATTTTATGAACATCCTGTTTATATTTTCAACAAATCAATAGAAAGTCGATATTAGTTACAAGCAGATGTGGCAACACTGCAACCGTGAAAATATTTTCAAGAGGTAGATCGCAATCACTTATCGTGGAATACAAGATTTCAAGTATTTATGTCCCAGATCTCCAAAAATGTATAATAGGCCATCGAGTTTATAATACCCTGTATATTAATCATCCTTTGTACAATCAGTTCGTCATCTTAACAGTCACACACTTCAATATACTACATAATATTTTGATTCTTTTCTAATCAAATTTTCGTTAATGAACGTTTTATTATTGATGACATTTCATAGCTACCTAATACAAAATATGGCAAAATAATAAATTTTTTTAGAAACTTGCTTTTATTTCGGAAACTTGACTATTTAGGTATAGGAACATTGAACATCATTTGAAAGGAACTTCAATTTTCTTTCAGGATTTTCGATAATATACAGGATGTTCCATTTGAAAAAATGCACTTTTCACCACTTTTGTATGTATCGGTAAAATCACAAATTTTTAACGACCCTGTATAATGGAGAAAGAATTTCGTTGGTGACAACTAATACACAGGACATTGTCAAACTACAACCAAAATTTCAGCTGTCTTCGAATCCAAATACCGCAGTAATAAACATTTGATTACAGCTATGTTTCGCATAAAAAATAAGGAAATCAATTGAATTTCTCGAAAACCACTGGAGATAGGTATAGGGAAGTATCATACAAAAATAATTGGAAAGCAATTGCAAAGCGAGAAATGCAATAATATATAGGGTGTCCTATTTAAAATATCAAAGTTGTTGCCACTTTTCAATATAAGCGGCCACGTCGCAGCGCTGGAAATATTTTAGATCGATAGAACAGAACTAATTACCTGAAAAACCAAATTTTCAAAATAATCCTATTTCCCGTTTTCCAGAAATGTCCAATAGGCCATCGAGTTTGGGACACCCTGTATATTAAATCGAATTTGAATCTCACCTTAGTAAGTTAACATTTATAATATAATTCTTTATTCTCAAACCATGCATTTGTAGTCGTCCTGAGAAAGGCAATAAACGTTGCCGCTAGCTCGAAGTATTCCAAAGAGTATTTCTAATCAATTCACCTCCTGAGTGTAAACTCATATATATATATATATATATATATATATATATATATATATATATATATTGTTATGAAATGAGATATTGAATAAAATATAGATTGTTTTCATATAATGAATGAAGCTAATATTTTTCGTGATTCTTTAAGAGCCAAATTTATATGATATAAATAGATATTTCTGCCCCTGTAATAATAATTGCCAGCGAACGTCACTGTTCTCTCGTCACGCTACCAACAATTATTATTTTTCCTTGCCACGGCTAGACAACAGCTGGTACGCTCTTTTCTCAAAAGGTGGCCGGTTCAAAGCAATAGATACACTGCCACTGGTGACTAACTTCAGTTTATTGAATGATCTTTGTTATGTTAGTTGATCATTGTGAGAAAATAAACAACCAAATATCAAAAACAATTATCTCCTTTATTCAGGAAGACTTAAAATTACCTGGCCTACGAGAAATAACTTATTACTAGAGTGAATCAAACAAATATTCACGAATAATAATGATAAATCAGATCATGGATAGATAAACAGAACTCACTTTTCGTGAATGTAAAATTTTCTGTTATTGTTCAAAGTAAAGTGAAATAGCGTTCTTCGAATGTGCAATTGGTTATTTGTGAAATAGTTCTGGACCGGAAATACACTAAGAAAGTTTTTATACCTGGTTGGAACTGTTGTTGTTCAAACTATACCATAAAACAGGATGTCTCCTCTGTTCATTCGCTGTCAGGACTGCAATACCAGTATCAGGAACGATATTGATGTGGAAATCAGCATCAGGATTCGTGGCTATATTATATCATTAAGGTAATATTTGTTTTTGTTTCCCAAATGATGGAATTATTTCATTTTCTTATTAATAAAATTTGTGTGTCTATCTGCTTGGAAATATTTTTTCATCTCTTCTAGGCTTTGTTTTTTCTGTCGCTTAGATACATCATTTTCCTGTTGTTTTCCTATTTGAAATTTTGAATTCGCGCACTAAATTGTCACTTTTCACTGTTTATATTTATCTTACTCAATTTATATATCGAGCTATTTTTCCATACTTATTACTATTTACAAATTCTAATAATAATTGCTTATGATACCCTCTCGTTGCTATTCTCTCACAATTTCTAACTTTACACCTGACCATCTATTCTCTGATTTCATAAAGACGTTTGCTGTTCTCTCATTGGCTACTTTTAGTTAGCTACAATTTCATGTACAGTGTGTTTCAATTTTATAAATGTGTTGATTTCCTTTTATTCTTGCAAATTTTGTAAAATTTAGACTTTTAGTTGTCTATTGAACAATTATGGGTTATGATAATTTTGACAGTGTATATAATTGATTGTTTTATCGTACTTTGACATTTTGTATCTATCCATATTATACAATGGCTTATAAATAAATAGAACTTCAAAAGTTATTCAAAAAAAAATCTCTTGGAACTAATAACTAATCAATAATTATTCTTTTTTGTGGTTTATTTCTTTTTAAAATATTTAACTGGTTTTTCATAACATAACAACATTCCTAAATTTATATTCAATATTTTATACTAGTTAGAAAATCTTGAATATCAATTTCTTTATTTATATTCATTAACTCTACATTAACTAATACTAATTTTCTATTTCCAGAAAACTACTTGCCGAACTATTTACAACTACTAGTACTACGTTATTGTTGTTCCAGAAAAACTTGACTATGGACTTCTTTTCGGATCAAGAGAGAAAACTTTTCTAGATATCTTAATATATGACATTTTATATTTTATGATTATCTTACTTTCATTTTATATTTTATACTGATATTATTCTCAATTTCAATTTTACAATTACTGGTATTTTTCCTACCTTTTCCTTCAGTTGTTCTTTATATTCATATTGAATTGGATATTTTATTTATCTGAATCTCTCATTTCATTTACTTTTATTTTGTGCATATACTCTTTCGCTTTTTCATTATTCATACATAATTAACATATTATATTCATTTATAATTCATTAATATACCTTCATTTTAATTATTAATATACCTTCATATTATTTATCAATATACCTTTATCATCATCATCATCATCATCATCATCATATTTATTATAATATACTTCTTTAGTATTATTATTATTATCATATCCACTTTCATTTCTCACATACATTCATTTTATACACAAAATATTTTTAATCTTCATTTCTTTTCATTTTTCTTCAAAATTCACATTATTTATTATCCATTTCTATATTTTTCCTTTTTTAAATCTATATTGTTTTTCACTTTTTTTTCTAATTTTTTTTTTTTTATTTTTTCTTTCTTAAATTTTTCATTCAAATATTTCTGAAATCATACCTATTTATCAAATAATTTTTTTTTTAACTTTTTCCATTTTTATTCCTTGACTTGCCTATCAAATTTGTTAATCTACAATTTATTATTTCCTAAATTTTCATTTTTATTATTTATCTCTCCTTCTATGGAATCTTGCTTGTCTTGTAACTACAAGCCTATTTTTTATTTCAAAAGTGTTCAATTGAAATTTCATTTCAATATTTTGAACTATTTCTTTTTTCATTGTTTAAAATTTTTCTTGTTTTTGAAAGTAAAATTCATTCAAATTCTTTCCTACTTTTATATTTAACATTTTACTATTCATTATTATTATTATTTCATTATTTGTATTTCTTTGCTTTATTTCGAAAATTCTATTCGCCCTGTAAATGTTATTTATTTGCATTACTCTTATTTTTTTTTTATTCTATCATTTTTTCCCTTTTTAATTCATTATTATGTCATATATTTTCATTATCTTCACTTTATTATTTATTTTACCTTTTTGCAACAAAACTTTTTTATTATGCATATCCATTTTGTCCATAAGTTCATTATTTTTGAGATCGAAATTCATTTTTATATTTTGTATCTGTTTATCTTTTTCTAATAAATTATTCCTATCATCTGTTTTTTGTATAACTATCCCTTGACTTTTATTTTTCTCACTACTTGTTTCTAATGGTTTACATATTCCTTCCCTACTATTTTTGAAACATTTTTCCATACTTTCTCTCATTCCATCATTCATTCTTTCTATTTGCTCCTTCATTTCATTTTTCATACTTGCTGAATTTTCTTTCATTTCATTCATATCATTTTTCAATCAATTTTTTCATCCCTCCTGACTGAATCTTCTTTCATACTTTCCATTTTTTCTAACAAAATTTCTAAAATTATACTACTCTCCATTTCTGTACTTTCACTTTTTATTTCTCTCTCTCACACATTACTACTCTCTCCTTCTTCCTTATCACCCCTATCTCTACCTTCTGCACACTTTCTTACCATCTCTCAAATCCATTTTTTTTATTCACCTATATTTAGTCTTATACTTTGAAATGTCAATTGCTAATGTTCACCCAGTGTTATTAAGAAATAATATTTTTCCTTTACTTTCCCTTACTCTGCCTTGAAATGATATTGCTTTTACTTTGCCTTTTCTCGCCTTTTCCGCCCTGATAAATATTATGAAATACTATTGCCTTTACTTTGCCTTTATTTACTTTGAAATGATATATTGCCCTTACTTTGCCTTTTCTCACCTTTTCCGCCTTTTCCGCCTTTTCTCCCCAGATAAATATTATGAAATATTATATTTCCCTTACTCGCCCATACGTTGGGACGCCATTTTGTTATGGTTTGATGATTTGAAAAATATAAATTTGTTTTTATATAATGAATGAAGCTAATATTTTTCGTGATTCTTTAAGAGCCAAATTTATATGATATAAATAGATATTTCTGCCCCTGTAATAATAATTGCCAGCGAACGTCACTGTTCTCTCGTCACGCTACCAACAATTATTATTTTTCCTTGCCACGGCTAGACAACAGCTGGTACGCTCTTTTCTAAAAGGTGGCCGGTTCAAAGCAATAGATACACTGCCACTGGTGACTAACTTCAGTTTATTGAATGATCTTTGTTATGTTAGTTGATCATTGTGAGAAAATAAACAACCAAATATCAAAAACAATTATCTCCTTTATTCAGGAAGACTTAAAATTACCTGGCCCACGAGAAATAACTTATTACTAGAGTGAATCAAACAAATATTCACGAATAATAATGATAAATCAGATCATGGATAGATAAACAGAACTTCACTTTTCGTGAATGTAAAATTTTCTGTTATTGTTCAAAGTAAAGTGAAATAGCTTTCTTCGAATGTGCAATTGGTTATTTGTGAAATAGTTCTGGACCGGAAATACACTAAGAAAGTTTTTATACCTGGTTGGAACTGTTGTTGTTCAAACTATACCATAAAACAGGATGTTCCTCTGTTCATTCGCTGTCAGGACTGCAATACCAGTATCAGGAACGATATTGATGTGGAAATCAGCATCAGGATTCGTGGCTATATTATATCATTAAGGTAATATTTGTTTTGTTTCCCAAATGATGGAATTATTCCATTTTCTTATTAATAAAATTTGTGTGTCTATCTGCTTGGAAATATTTTTTCATCTCTTCTAGGCTTTGTTTTTTCTGTCGCTTAGATACATCATTTTCCTGTTGTTTTCCTATTTGAAATTTTGAATTCGCGCACTAAATTGTCACTTTTCACTGTTTATATTTATCTATTTTTCCATACTTATTACTATTTACAAATTCTAATAATAATTGCTTATGATACCCTCTCGTTGCTATTCTCTCACAATTTCTAACTTTACACCTGACCATCTATTCTCTGATTGGCTATTTTTCATAAAGACGTTTGCTGTTCTCTCATTGGCTACTTTTAGTTAGCTACAATTTCATGTACAGTGTGTTTCAATTTTATAAATGTGTTGATTTCCTTTTATTCTTGCAAATTTTGTAAAATTTAGACTTTTAGTTGTCTTTTGAACAATTATGGGTTATGATAATTTTGACAGTGTATATAATTGATTGTTTTATCGTACTTTGACATTTTGTATCTATCCTTATTATACAAAGGCTTATAAATAAATAGAACTTCAAAAGTTATTCAAAAAAAATCTCTTGGAACTAATAACTAATCAATAATTATTCTTTTTTGTGGTTTATTTCTTTTTAAAATATTTAACTGGTTTTTCATAACATAACTATATATATATATTTATATATATATATATATATATATATATATATATATATATATATATATTTATATATATATATATATTTATATATATATATATATATATATAGATGATGTCTGAGAAGGAAATTAATTCACACTCTGTAATATAACTGAAATGGTAGTAGATCTCATCCAGTACTAGTCGCTAGTACACTTTGACCGCAGTGTCTTTCATCCTGGTGTAGAATATGTTGGGTAGGTCCAGATGACTGTCCGATAATAATTTCATGACAAGATCACATTCACGAATACACTTGGTCAGTGAACAGAACATATCTTGTACAGTTCATTGAAAAAATAAATATTTGGAAAACATATAGGAGAAAGTTTGGAAGTGCTTTTGTATTTTCGGGGTTAATACAACAAGTGCAATGATCATCATTGGGGATAGCAGCAAGTTGAAACCGATGAAGATAGATTGACTTCGCAGCAGGAGTTCAATTTTCTGTGGTTTTGACAAGTGTTATCACCGATAAATAAGCATCGCACGAATTATATTAGGTGAGAGAATATAATGAATAGTATCAGATAAAATAGGCTTCCTTACGTTAAAACTGATGAAAATAGAATGACTGCGCAACAGGAGTTCAATTTTCTGTGGATTATATATGACAAAGACTTTTCTTTCAATCATTGAGACCTAATGAAAATACATCTGACTGCAACCCCAAGACAGTTTGACTCATGTTTCATACGAACCAGTCATGATAATGAAACTATCTGAATATATATATTTATATATATATATATATATATATATATATATATATATATATATACATATATATATACATATATATATATATATATATATATATATATATATATATATATATATATATATATATATATATATATATATATATAATAGATTAGTATTTGAGTTATGAGCAGGTAAGTGTATTTGGATTCTAGTTCGATATATTATATTATCATCAGATATGCTACAAAATAGGAAGACACATAGGAATATATAAAACATTCAAACTAAGTGTAAGTGAGGTTATGCGGCGATGATGTTAAATCATATATAAAGTTATATGAACAAAACTATGTATACAACTCACAGGAATCAATCAATCCAATTACATACGTTAACAATGTATTCTTATGTGAGAATTATGAATCGAGTTTTATTTGACATGTGAATGGATGAATTTCATAGATGATAACAGATAAGACCATGGAAGATAATGAAGTGCATGAATATTTCATAGACATAGTTTATTGACTATTAGAATTAGATGGGAATTGAAAAGACTAGGTTGTAATAATTCACCACATGATTCCAGATAATAGAGACTAAATTCTTTATTTGGATTTTCTGGGAATTCTATCTTTGTAGTCTTTCGTTGGATTTACGAGTTATAATTCATACAAAGTCTCAGATGTTCTGCGCAATTCTTGCGTCTACGTCACTTTGTGTGCGGTGATGCGGTCCTTCACCGCACACAAAAGTGACAGTAGACTGCACCCGGAGAGATGTGCACTAAGTGAGCATGTCTATAAGGAAGGACATTGTATGGATTATAACTCAGTAAACATTTTATCCAACGAAAGAAACACTACCAAGAGACTCTTTTAGAGATGGTTCACATTTCCAGGCAGAAAATCCTCTAAATAAAAAAAACAGATTTAAATCATTTGGATCTATATATGGAAATATTCCATGCCGTTGAGATTTACTCTTATTTATTTTTGTAGACAATCCCAATGTGAGGGAGAATCAGCAGATTACCCCCATGAATGCTAATAACATAGTTTGATTATTTCAATGCACATCATCCTATATTCACACATCTAAATTCTCAATAGTCAATAAACTTTTATTTGGATCTATATATGGAAATATTCCATGCCGTTGTAAATTTCACTTGGTAATACTAATCCCAGTGGTCTATATCTGTTGTGTCAGTCTATTTGAGAATTCATCCATTCAAATGTCTAGTTGACAACCCTTTCAAAGTAAAACACGATTCATAATTCTCAACATAAGAATACATTGTTTACGTATGTAATGTGGATTGTAGTTGATTCCTGTGAGTTGTATACACAGTTTTGTTCATATAACTTTCTATATGATTTTAACATCATCGCCGCATAACCTCACTTACACTGTAAGTTATGAATGTCTTGTTTTTCTCTATTATATATTCCTATGTGTCTTCCTATTTTGTAGCATCCCTGATGATGATAATAAATATTATCGAAAGCTTGGAATCCGTGTAAAAGAGTACACTTATTGGCCTGCTGCATAACCCAAATACCAATCACTTAATTCGTATTCAGTCAGCAAATAAAACTACAAATTCTATATATATATATATATATATATATATATATATATATATATATATATATTTTCTTTGTTTTCTCGAAATAAGAGCCTCAGTCAATCTATGTATTTTTGATTTGATACGACGTTTCGACATTGTTTATGTCATCTTCAGGTAAATTCTTAAAAGTAATGTAAAACATGTAGAGTTAAAAACAGAATACGTTACATAACATCAAACAAATACGATCAAGATCAGACATCACAGCATTGTCTAAACATGAAAAGGAAAATCAACGTAAATTGATTTTGAAAGGTTGAAATTTTGACCAAAAAAAAAATAGTAATGAAAATAAACTGATCTTTACATTTTGACACGAAAAAGTCTTTCATAAATTATAACAATAGAGCCCACATACTACAACTGAATATGTCAAACACTCCAATGTATTTAAAAAAAAATGGGAAAAAACCATAACATAAAAACAAACTCGATACTAGCAATCTCAGATATTCAACAATGTTCATTCCAATTGTGAAATATGAACACGAATTGATTTGTTTGAAACTATGAACAGGATGTTCATGAAATCAGATGTAGAATCATCTGCGACTGAAAGATAAACTTTAGTCACTATCTTCCATCGTTCAAGATAACCTCTTGTGGGGTATTCTTGTTGAAAAGGGAAACATTCTCAATTAAATAGAAATATTTTTCTATAAATTGAAAAATCCACGATAAAAATGTTTTTTTTTATGTCTAACAGAAAACAACTAATTTCCCGGCTAAAGCCACGCTGGACATTGAACTTCATCTGATATATATTCTGAAAGGACCCTAACTCAAAAGAAAAAATCTGAAATTGAAAATTTGCATTTTTATTTAGATAGTTATTTGATTTTCTATTCCAGTCTTAATTAAGAACTCATTGAGTTAGGGTCCTTTCAGAATATATATATCAGATGGAGTTCAATGTCCAGCGTGGCCTTAGCCGGGGAAGTAGTTGTTTTATGTTAGACATTCACAAAAAATAACTTAATTTTTATCGTGGATTTTTCACTTTACAGAAGAATCTTTCAATTCAATATTCAATTGAGAATGTTTCCCTTTTCAACATGAACACGAAATATTGAAAGAATAACTGTTAAATTATATTTTAAGTTTTGAACGACTCTTTGAATTTTAATCATATTTGTTTGATGTTATGTAACGTATTATGTTTTTAACTTTAGATGCTTTACATTATTTTTAAGAATTTACCTGAAGATGACATAAACAATGTTTGTTGAAATGTCGTATCAAATAAAAAATACATATACTGACTAAGGCCCTTATTTCGAGAAAACTAAGAAAATAAACATGTGGTCAAGAAATTATAATATATATATATATATATATATATATATATATATATATATATATTATATATATATATATATATATATGTGGTGAATTAGTGACTGATATTTATATATATATATATATATATATATATATATATATATATATATATATATATATATATATATATATATATATATATATATATATATATATATTTATTTGATTCTGATATATTTTTTTTAAGAAAAACTCCAACAATGTACAAAAAAAATTAATGACTTCCATTCTGACAACAAGAAATACCCCAAATTTCATTTCAATTGAAATTTAAGGTTTTACCAAAACCTCATTCAGCGTGAAAACTTTAGAAAATATAATTTTGAGAAAAAAATCATACATTTCAATCTAACAGTGGTTTGCCATCAAGAATTTGATAAATATATACTCTTTATTACATACTCAATGAGACAAAATGTTCAGAAGAAATTTCTATAGTAGAAGCTGTAAATGATTATATATCTAGGTGAATCATTATTTTGATGGGATGCAAAGATATTTGGCATATGCAATATGTGTATCAAATAAGGTGAAGATCGATCAACCACTTAATATATTTAAAAAACAATTCCAATAATTATTGAACGTCAACCAGAAATTTAGATATATTTTTTTAATATACCACGTTTATAAAACGGACTAAAAAGACATCTTAATGAGATGATGACAGAGACATATGGCAAATTTCAGGTTTATTTCATTTAGTTTAAAATCGATTGCTCTTTACTATTATTATTATTACAGACAAACAGACAGACATGTAAGCGAGTTGATATTGCATTGTCATCCAGTTTTGAGCTATGTTTGAAGATCAAGTATTTCATCGGGGAGTTAGTTTAAAATGGATTGCTGTTATTATTACAAGATTTGTACCGAAAGGAACAGACAACGAAAGCGAGTTAATATAAACATGGTAAAATACATAAAATGAACCCTTTAATTTGCTCGTTTTCAATTTCAGGGAAATGTATGTGTCATACTATTTTCTGTATTCTAACGATGTTTAGTAGGTTATTTATTAATTTATTTGTAATTAATTTAGTTGTTACATTGAGTAACTATTTGGAAGGCAGTTAAATTCAGTGCTCATTGACTCATCGATCATTCTGTTGGTGCTATGGAGATATTGTGTAATCCTAACCTCACTTTTTGTTCCGTAAACGTTCTACAGACAAACAAACAGACATACAGACAAGAACGCGACTTAATATTGCATTGTCATCTAGTTCTGAGCTATGTCTGAAGTTTTGAAACTCATCAGGAAGTTAGTTTAAAATCGATTGCAAGATTTGTACCGAACAAACACGAAAGCGAGCTAATATAAATTTCTTAAAAATCAGTCATTTTGAGAACCTCTACAACTATAAATTATCGCCCAGTACTGTATGACAATATATACCTCAAATGATCCTGTGTTGTCAAGGACGTATTGGCTTTTTTCATCCACCAACAGGACAGGACACAGAAATACTGAATTTTCCCAGATATACTGAATTTTATTTCATATGCGGAATTTGCCTCCTGAAAATTTCAAGAATAATTAATTTCCACACTGTGTCAAGTTAAATATAAAACACAAATGTACCTAGTAAAGTTTCGATGGGAGTGATTGAAAAGTTGTTCTTCATTCATACCTTCAACAAATATAAATCAATATTAAATGAAAAATTACTCATGAATCACTTATTTGAATACTAATTTTTGACATTTCATATCAATTTTAAATATTATGAGTTTGAATATTATTTGTGTGGGGTAAATGATATTATGCTGAGTATAATATATCAGGCCACCCTGTCATGATAAAGGTGTATATCAGCTAGAAATAAGAATCCAATGAAAACATAGTTATCCCAAATAAAATATATGAAACTGGAATTAGATTTTTTCTACATTTTTTTCACGGGAATTATTATTTTTCTACGTTCATGCAAAAACCAAAACTATATTGAACTATATATGGTGAAAAAACTGGTTCTTTATTGCATTAGTGCAATAAAATGTTTATTGCACTCATCTGTCATACTACTACAGCGTTTTGTGATCATGACAAACATAAATGTTCAAATCGACACTATGTTTAGTCCATTTTCTGTGATATTGTATTACATTTTGAACAATTGCATATTTCATATTATTTTCAATCATACTTATTGCATATTGGAATACGAAATTACTAGAAAATACAATTTATCAAAAATGAGTTAAATTGTTCCTAACATAGGTATTCGTTCCTAACTTTCTCAATGCAAATCGATAGTGCTAATTAATTATTAAATATTTTGCTATTAAATTGCGCTTTTTATTTTCCCACACCTTGCCACCTAAATAAAACATTTTTTTTTATTTTTGCATGAACGTAGAAAAAATATTGTATGCAACTCGTGCAAAAAATTGCACTTGATGTGTTGTCCAACTCGGCTGACGGCCTCGTCGGACAACTTCACGTCGAGTGCAATAAACACTTACTTTTTGCACTTGTTGCATAAATTACTATTTGATATCTCTAGTAACAAAATAAAGAACATCAAATGTAGTGCAAGATCTTTTGAATTTCAGTTTCAAGTTTACATTCGAGAAGGTTAAGAGATAAACTGTTTTTTGTAATGAAATTCCAACATAACAATTCATTTAATATCTTACCTCTTCTGAAGAAGAAATTTCATCCATTGGTCATATTACAAAACTACTTAGTGACAATATTTTCCTTGTTTTGGTGAGATTTTTCTGAAAGCAGGTTTCCTTCAGCCGAGTGAAATTGAACCAAACTGATATCCCTTTCATTCTGATTTTCAATTAACCCAATGTTTTTATTCCTGCTGTTTGCTGATGTGGATAACAAAATCTCCGAACTCCTGAAATGAATACATGGGTTTTAAAAAATGTAATCAATACAAATAACTAGATGTGCTAGCCAACTATAAGTAATTTATTTTCGTAAGATGGATAATTTTTTTCAAAAATGAATGAATAACTTACTCAAAATGTTTATATATATGTTCTCTACTCGCTTTTCATTTTTCTCTTTATCAACCAACCTGAAACTCCTCTGAATTGTTTGGATTTACGGTAAATAGGGTTTTCGTAAACTTTGTGGATAGCATCAGGTCTCAATCTGATTTTATTCTTTACCACAATATATATATATATATATATATATATATATATATATATATATATATATATATATATATATATCATCCTGCCTGAATAAGTGCACACTGCAGATACAATTTTTGTCACTCAATTGATCTTTGATTCCTTCCTCTCATCGTGCCTCGGAAGAGTGAGCCAGAAAAAATATAAAAACTTTTTAACAAAAAATTAAACCGACGAAAACATCAACTGAAAAGCAAAAAATAAAATAAACCTTCTTAGTCTAAATGATAATTGAGCTCCTAAACTAATGTAAGTAACCGATTTTGAGTCGGCGCTAAACAAACAATTATCGAAGATCATTATCTATGAAAGAAGTCATCAAAACGCAGCCGTGCATCTCGCTGCCATCATTTTACGCTTCACCTAATTCAATTGCTAGTTTGTTTGGCGCCGACTCAAAATCAGTTACTTACATTAGTTTAGGAGCTCAATTATCATTTAGACTAAGAAGGTTTATTTTATTTTTGCTTCTCTGTTGATTTTTCGTCGGTTTAATTTTTGTTAAAAGTTTTTATTTTTACTTTTCAGTTCCGTATTTTGTCGGTTTAATTTTTGTCAAAAGTTTTCATTTTCAATTTTTGTGGCTAAAATCTACCAATTACTACCTACTTGTTTTTGATTACTTCCAAAATACTTACTTACCCACCTTACTTCAACTATTACCAGTTAAATAATATGATTATCTACTTTTACTATTTGTTGTAATATAAATTATTTTCGTTGTTCTGGTTAGTTTATTTCATTACTTTGTATATCATTCCATCCTCTCATAAAATATACTGATTTTGACGGAACAAGAATAATGTCAGTAGCGATCTGTCATTGTCAACTACGTATGTGTGTGCTAATGTTCACTAGTGAAAAATCAATTATCCCTATTTTTCTACCCGTAAGGGTGGCTAATTCCTTCGAAATCCAAATATAAGGTATACCCTATCTATTAAAAAAAGAATCATCCAAATCGAAGAACCCAGTACAAAGTTATGCCTGATAGAATCGGTTAACGGACCAGAATTCAGAGGGTGAGTGATCAATATCCTTCATTTCGCTACCCTTAGGGGTAGATTTCATCTTTTAAATTCAAATGGGACCAAAGTCAAAGTATACCCTATCCACTGAAAAAAGAATTATCGGAATCGGAGTCCTCAGTAAAAAGTTATGCGTGATCGTACATGAAAAAATATGATGGAAAAACATAAAATATACGGGTCGAATAGAGGACCTCCTCCTTTTTGGTTTCGTCGGTTAAAAATTGATGTGTTTCAGAAATCAAATATCATTTATTGTCTAAAGAGATAATGGTATTATATACTATATTTTACTTACATAAAATGTCATTTGAGTTTCACAAGATGGAACCATGCACTTCAATTTGAATAAATGTATAATTCGAAATGAAAACGGAATTCTCGATTTTCTAACGCCACAATTGAACAAGCCAAACGCCAAAAGCAAACAAGAATCAAATTCTAGGCCGACAGTGTCTTTTTATGCCATTTTCGTCGTAATCAAAGATAAATATAACCTAAAATCTTGGGAAAATACTGATTCGTTGTAACGGCGGCGACACCGAGGAGCGAAAAGCCGAAGCTTCGATTCGAATAGTGGATGTAGTAATGAAGTAAAGAAAACTGAACTGTTTGTCGCTGGTCGCTGTCTGCCCAAATGATTGAAGACAACGGCCGAATTGCGGAATCTACTTCTTCCACATCTTTGACGATTTCGGAGCGGACTGAACATTGTCCGAATAAATTTCTTAGGAGAGTTGCTCTTTGGTGTTGACATCTACTCAACAATCATTCGAATCAGATCGCGATCTAAGAAATCAAGCAGGCCATATTGTCGCACGTTTGATCCCACACATTTTCAGATATGAGTGCATACACCAGGGTTTCTAGACATCTTACTTCTTCCTGATCTGCCAACCTATAGGTTCAGATACATCCGAATCGGAGTCACTTCCCTCTCTAAGATTAGAACCAATATCAGCTGTTTCCTTTCCAGTTTCAATAATTTCTGTATCTATATCAGAAGCGACTCCATGCTCATATTCTGATAAAAAATCAGGCTCATCGGGAGAATCATTGTGATCTACCATTGAATCGGAAGAATACGATTCTCCTTCATGTTCTTCATCGGTGAACTCGATAATAAAATATATATATATATATATATTTATATATATATATATATATATATATATATATATATATATATATATATATATGTATATATAATATTATATATTACTTACTAATTGGTAAAAAAGCATACATACCTTCATCGATTTTTGTTTTAGTCTTTGCCATCAAGAGAATCCTTTTTGTACGTTCTCTAACAGTATTATTATTTTTTTTATCGATGACAAGTTCCAAAAACATGACTAACGTTACTGATTCTCACAGGCGAACAAGAGATTTGCATGCATTGTCACGTTTCAACCTCCATGAACTGGGACCGCCACGTGGACCGCTCGTGCTTTGCCGATAAAATTATACTGAGGGGGCGCAGCGGTCCCCTGGTACTGCTGATATTTTTTTTATCTGCATATTTGAAGCATGACGATCAATTACATCTCATTCAGCGTGAATTGTAGCCAACAAGTATTCGAAATAACGAAAAAAAAAGTTGGCCCGACAGTCAAATATATCTTCATTCTCATGGCGCTCAATGTGTTAAGGACTTTTGACCCACAATCGGAAGTTATATTCAGTACTTCTAGCAATGAAATCAAAACGGATGAATGGTAGGCTTAAAATTGCGGTGTCCGTTTCTTAGTGATTGTTTAGTCCTAGACTTTTGTTGCAACCGTGACTGTTGACAATATTGGGAAAATGCGTGACTATCTATGAATTGAATGAGAATGACAAAGCAGGAACGGTGACAATAGTCATCAATGCACGCTAAGGATTTTGTTTTTTATAAAAGCTTCATTAACTTCACCTGTAGGTAGGTAGGTGATGGAATCTTTGAAATTAATTTTCACCCACTTCCAGATGTTCGAATAATTGGAAATTTTACACACGTATTAAGAACTGATGACAATACTATAATTTCATAGCTATGACCTGGTAATGCCACCTAGATCGCCAGAAAAAATATGACATTCCAAAGATATGGCGAATGCACTGGTTTTTCATTGCATAATTTACATTTCAAAGATATGGCGAATACATATTCTCCAAAATTTAATTATATTTTTCATCTCATGTGGATGAAACAATCGAAGAGTTTTCCCCTGTAGTCTTTTTTAGTCTTTGTAGCAATATGGACTAAAAAGTTAAAAATAAAATTATAGTTTAAAAAAAACTAAAATACATGCTTATAAACTTTTTAGTCCTTATTGCTTTAAGGACTAAAAAGTTTAAAATAATGAGAATAAAGTCATTGACCAAAAATATGTCTCTTATGTAAAAAAAGCGTTACTTTTCATAATGATATCAAGATAACTGATATCAAGCCACCTCACGCTTTTTTAACAATGGCTTTATTCTTATTATTTCCAACTTTTCAGTCCTTATTGCTAAGCGCGTTCCTTAGTTTTTTCAAACTATAATTTTTTATTTATTTATCGTATGGCGATCTACAAATTCACTTACAGCTATAGGTAAAGGATGTTCATATATATGTAAGAAGATATATGTAAGAAAGAAGAAGATACAAGCACTTCTACAGGTTGGCAAACAATTAGGATATATATATTATGCGAATACACTCGAGGCATAGGTCATGGGTTATAAGTCGATATCCAGGGAGGTCTGCCAATTCACGGCAGCAGGAGTGGCATTCAGGGTCTCATTCCATTCTCCTTCAAATTTTCTTATTGGGTACTCGTTGGCTACGTGGGCTGCAGTTTGGTACGGCGCTCCGCAGTCGCATTCCTGGGTGTCCGAGAGTCCCCACTTGTACAGCATGGACATGCATCTGGCGTGGCCAGTTCTGATGCGGTTGAGGCTACACCATACTTTCCTAGGCATTTGCATTCCTGGGAGAGAAACGGTGGGTCCTCGTGGTTATTATGGTTGAAATCATGATTGGTTGTCCATTTGGTTTTCCAAGCTTCTCCGATATGGAATGGTTCATCATGGGTTAATACCTTATCTTGCCAAATGGGTTTTCGGGACTTGTTTGTTGTCTCCTCAGGTCTGGTGGTGCTAAATTCGTAAGTGCGTGCAGCCAAGGTATTGGGGTGGACTTTAGGGTTCCAGATATGATTCTCATAGTTTCATTGAGGTGCACATCGACTTTGTTAGTGTGGGAACTCTTGTACCACACTGGTGCACAGTATTCTGCCGTTGAAAAAACAAGTGATTGAGCTGCCGTTCGTAGTCTTTCTGCTTTTGCTCCCCAAGTAGTCCCAGCCAGTTTTCGGATTATGTTTTCCCTGGTTTTTAGTTCTCGTCCAGTTATCTCCAGGTGTCTTTTGTATGTCAGGGACCGGTCTAGTGTGACGCCAAGGTATTTGGGGTGGCTGTTGTGTTTTACTCTTTTTCTGCAGAATGTGACATTCAGGTCTCCATTTGCAAGGCGGTTATTAAGATGGAATGCACATACCTCGGTTTTGCATGGGTTTGGGCATAATCGCCACTGTTTGTAGTATCTCCCGAGGTTTTCTAAGTCCGCCGTGAGCGTCTCTTCGCCATCCTCTAGGGCCCGCTTTGAGTGGCTATAGCGATATCATCTGCATAGCAGAACTTCTGGGAGTTGGTTGCCGGTATGTCACTGGTGTAGAGATTGAAGAGCATGGGGGCTAGCACTGATCTCTGGGGTAATCCATTTCTAATGGTGAATGACTTTCTAGTTGATTGTTCAAGAGTGACTTTGAAGTATCGGTTTCTTAGCATATTTCCCATAAGTTTAGTTAATTCGGAGCAAGGTATTATTTTCCTCAGTTTTAGTAGTAGGCCATCCAGCCATACGGTGTCGTATGCAGCCGTCAAATCGACAAATGCTACTGACGTTTTTAGTCCCCTTTGGTATCCTGATTCGATGTATGACGTTAGGGCTAGCACTTGCTCACAGCAGCTCCTGAAACCTGAAACCTGCCTGATCTGGCGGAATAATATCGTCGACAGTTTGATATATTCTTTTGTATATTAGCCTCTTCAGTAGTTTATAGCAGACACTAAGCAGTGCGATTGGGCGGTAGCTAGCTGGGTCGTCGCTTGGTTTCCCTGGTTTCAGAATTGCAAGGGTCTGGGCTATTTTGAACTGTGCTGGGATTTGTCCCGTGTTTAGTATATCTGTGAGGCATTGTTTGAGCCAATCTCTCGCAGGTTGTCCTAGGTGTTTTATAAATTCTGGGAATATGCCGGCTACTTTCCGGAGTTTCGGTGTTCTTATGGCGTTTTTCAGTTCAGCATTAGTAAAAGAGGAGGAGAAAAGAAGGTTGTTTTCAAGGCGGCTGTCAATTATTTTAAGTTCTTCCTGTACCGCTTCTTCGATCTCTTTTTGAATCGGTACATTTTCTGAACGTTGTTTAATATGTACCGCTACTTCAGGTTCTTTGGTGAGTATAGGCGTGACAGCTCCTAGTCGACGTAGTAGGGACCAACCCTTTCGGCTGGAGGCTGTAAAATCCATGTTTTCTGTCGTACTTTTCCACCGCTTCTTTCTTTCATCGTTGAGCGAGTATTTGGCTTCCCAGATCCGGATTCCCAGTTTTCTCATATTAATTGTATAAAGTTTCCGTGTTTTTATTCCAACATGGTATGTATTCTTTTCTGTATCCGCGGGGTATGTTACGCTTAGCGCTTCCGATCAGTAGCCAGCAAATCTTCCATAGTTTTCTGATTTTGGCGGGATCCACCGTAGGTGTGAATCGACTTTAGAGTATGTTGCCCAGTCTGCCTTGCGAAAGTTCCATCTTGGTATAATTTTTAATAATAGCTGAGAATTCGTAAATGAATTTTTCAAACCTACTCAAATGAGAAACCCAACCAACCCTTGACTTTTTGAAAATGTAATAAACAAACATTTTTATTGTTGTTACTGATGTGTTAACATAGCTATACTTTCAATATGTTGTATTTTACATTCAAAATACCAGGCAATGTTATAGGTTGGGAGTTCTTACCAGCCGACCCTAAAATTGTGTATGTATGAATTTTTATTGAATTGTTTCAACAAGACTGAAATATTAAAGAATTACTCAATGCACTATTCAGAGAAAATCTAAAAAAGCCAGTCGGTTCCGGTGCCGGGGGTCAGAAGTGCATGAATGTATTGGATTGTCATGATTATCGGGCGCGTACGTGCGGAACAAGATACTAAGACATTGTTCAAATGGTGTCGGTTACTCCGGCTAGATTTAGGTTGTGTTGTTTGTTTCAAATGAATCTTTGAATTTTTCCCATGAATTGATTTCTTCAAGTAGTGTTCATCATAGAAATACAAATTATCTGAGTTTTTTGCAAACAAAATGCTAAAAACACTATTCCGTAAGTGTTTCAGCAAGAATCCGAGAGAGATGGAGAATCAGTCAAGAACATAAATCGAAACAGACATAGTATTGCCAGAAGGAATGAGTAATAGTCGTAGTTGTGATGTAAACTCTCCAAAAAAATTCTAGCAGTAATAAAAAATACTTTGAAATGGATAATTGTGTTTCCCTCGAGCTATCATCACCACTGTCACTAGGCTCTCTCCACAATATCACATGTAGTTCAATATTCAGCGTGACTTTATCTGGGGAAGCAGTTGTTTCTTGTTATATATTACAAAAAATTACTTCATTTTTATCGTAGATTTTTCAATATTCAGGAAAATATTTATATTCAATTTTTCTTTCCTACAATGATATTTTTAATGACAAATGGTAGTTTTACGTGGTATATTCAGAATAGTTTTTTTTTTAGTAGAAATTGAAAACTTTTTTGAAGAAATATACCTTTTTTAAAGGAATTATGAGAATCAAAGTATATTAATATACTTCATATGAATTGGAGTAAACCAATCAGTTCGTCTCGAATTCGGGAATATGTGATGGCTAAAGCTCTACTAAAGTTTTCTTTTTCGGTATTGTGCTTTGAGGAATTTGCCCAAGATGGAATGAATTTTAGGTATATTCACATAGTCGATATTTATTTCTCGTATAATTTTTATTTGAACGAATATAATATGATTTCCACCTGAGAAGGTATTTTCTCGTTGGTATTTTCACCTCTAAATTTATGTACAGTATTCTATTGAATATTAAAATACTGAGTGTTAAAATACTGATATTCGTTGTACCAAATATATCTAAAAAACGGCTGTACTCTGCAATAATGATAATATACCGTATACCGTAAAATGACCAGAAGTTCATTGCAGATACGGTGTCGGCTACGGTAAATTTGCCAGATTCTGCAGGACCATGACGTGATGACAATAATGCTTCTTTGGAGATAACTTGAAATCGGAAGATACATTTTCTAGCGAAAAATTGATACTGAATTATAGGAAAAGATAAAAAACGTAGATTTAATATTTTCATTATAAAAAAGAATACTTAATTTTTCTATATAATTTGTTTATTTTTATGTATTAACTAATTTAGCGAATCTCCCTCCATATACGACCTCTGTTGCACGAAAGCACTCGTATAATCGATCCTTGCTCTATCGCAGTTCCACAATACATTTAAGCTCGCCTGGCGAGTATTTCCAACCGCCAGAATCGCCTGGCTTCTTACAGATTTTCTCTCAATAGTTGTTATCAAGATTTCTTGAAAATTCCTTGTCAAAAACTTGATGAATACGCCACACAAAGAAATTTCAAGGTCACCTATAATAACACAGTTTTTTTGACATAATAAATAATGTAAAATATTGAAATAATAGTATTTCGAAACACCTCAATAACACATTTTCGAAAATTCAGGGGTTGATATCAAATAATTGATTTGCAAATTCTCTGCTTAGTTAAAACACCGCACTCAGCCGCTGGCTCTGCAGATATAAGTGATTCGGATAGTCCAGATGTTCATCCGGTATTGGAAATGCAGCAGAGAATGAAGTGTCAACCTTTATACCACAAAAATATAAAATACGAAGTTTGAACAATGGCGTGAAAGTCGTCGAAAACGTAGAAAATATTAGCATATTTTTCAGAGTCATCTACTGCTTATGGAGTATTTATTTTATTCAGCGAAATATGATAGATTTGAAAAATAATGTGGATGTTAGTAATGGTAAAATATAATAAAAAGCTTTCCTAAAAAGATAAACCACCGGATACGAATAACAAAAATTCAAAATATTCAGTTGGCATGAAATAAAATGATCTCTTAAAGAAGCGGGAATAATTACTTGTGCTGAATGTTAGGTTATTTGGAGCATGCCGTAGAACGAGAAATTAATTATTAGAAATCAATATTCTGAATACAAAAACTAATATCACAAGTTTGTTTTTGCGATTACCGAAGGGTTCATACCTAAATGGAAACAAGTTTTAAGAAGGTATGCTTGACTCCATGCTGCTCATACAGTACACCAAATATATTTTTAACAAGAAAAATTTCAAGTGCTATACATCGGGTGGCTTAGCCTGTTCAATACAAAGAAGTATAGCGGATATTGTTTGCGATGCTCCTCTGCAACGCTTTGAGGAAGTGTGACAGTGACAGCACTCAAATGACATGGAGGCTGGCGTTAAAGTTTGGTTCCGGAAGACTCTACAGATTGAGATTGTTTACAAATTGATATAAAATGACTTGTGTGCCGTACTATGGAATTTGGAGCATGGAGAAGAAGTATAACGTGCAGCGCCGCAGTGACGGATTCGGACAAACTGGTCCAGACAGTATCACATATCTTCATTTACCGCTGTGATAAAAAGGGTGTTACAAAGTGCGATAGTTTAAGTTTTTTGCTGTTCAGAGCTGCTATAGAAAAGATAAATCAGATTTTTGCTCAGAATTCAAGAAATTTGTATATTCATCATCCTGGCGTTTCAAAAATGCAATCATCTTAGAATATTTGCTGATATCCAAGTTGTGATATAAATTTGTAGTATCTTTCAAAATATGACCAAAAGAAAATGGATTTATAATCATCCTCAACATTCTACCATTTTATGAAAAATAATACCCGAATATTGGGACATGCCGTTTGTTGCTACTTATGTATTTTTTCGTCCTGAATACTTTCGGAGATACGGCCCTCCAGAAGTCGTAAGAGGTTGATTTTTCAACACTATATTCGGTCACTGGAAGAACTCAACGTTCGCCCTTCTTTCAACCAAAACGTCACACACGCCATTAATCATGTGTTTTTAGCACTTTCTGCATGAAGAACTGCCTGCCGTTTTTCAAAATATTCGTCCTATTTATTATCTAAACAGATCACACGACTGTTACTCATAATCATCAAACATTTGTTTTTGAGATGTTGGCAGCCTGGACTCGGTCATCGTCAAAAGTCAAACATCAGTAGATGCAATCGTTTCGCTTTGTTTACCCCATTCTCATTCTGTACACTCTTTGAAATCATTCATCAAAATGATTTTCATTTCTTCTGGGGTCTATTTCGTATAAAAATATATGTTATTATAATACAAATTAGAGTATATGTCACATATGTTTCATGAAATGAGGCGATATGCATTCATTTATATCTAATGAAGGTTATTTTTAATCTACAATAATTGTTTTGATCTCTCGGGTACCTGAAGGAATGGCCAAGTGACGAACTGAATTCTTACTAACGGAAATGTATGCGTAAGTGATTGCTTGCCATGAATAACGGTTGGATATTTTTCAGCGGGTGAGTATTTGAAGGTGCCTTTAGATTTGAGCACCGCGAACACTCAGATATATACAGTAAACGCACGGTGTTTGTTAGGCGCGAACAGCTGCGAGTGCAATTTGTTTCTTGAGGGATGTCGGTCTCGGGTAAAGTCTGCATTATTTTTATCAGTCTTATTTTTTTATATTGCTTGCGGCATAAGGAAATGTAAGTGCCTATACAGCTAGTGGGTTAACATCCAGGTAGGAACGGACTGTCCAAGTTTCATTACCTACAGTAAATACCGTCGAAAAACTTTCATTTGCATTTTAATGTGGTAGATTTAGATAATGAATATACTGACTGCTAATAAATGAGAGCCTACCTAGCATTATTTTGAAATTAATTACAGAACAGGCTGAAAATGTTCTTTATTTGTTATCGCTGGCATCAACGATACTACTTCGACCCTGTCTGAGTTTACTCACTCCACATTGTCCTATGCCGCTGCAGTGATTCCATTGATGGGCTTGGATCAATTCAGAAATACCATTCCATGTATTTCCTTAGAAATATTTTATAGCGCCCCATCCAATCACAGTTTGTGGCTTCAGCCAATTGGTTCGAGAGAATCTTCAAGTTTAGGTTTTCATTGCTGGAAAAATAATAGAAGGGATTTGCCGAATTAGTCTTGAACATCTATACAGATTTTACTACTTTCTCAAAAAAATTAATTGCTTTGCAGAAGCTCAGTTGAAACATGTTTTAACTGTTAGAGCACCGTTCGAAGTTCACTATGGAGCAAAGCCATAATATCGCTCTGATTCTTCAACATTAATGTTATAAGTCGCCTATTTTGTGGTACGAGTTATGCACCTGAGCCACCCAAGATTCCTGGTATCGGAGCAGCGATGAGATGCTGACTCGGACTATTTATTTCAATTATGCAGGAATGCAAAAGTTTTGTTATAATTTTTATTCCAATTCAGTCTTGACGAACCATCAATATTGTTCAGACCATGGACGTATAAATATATAATGGACTCAGCAAATTAATACTATCAACATAGATTGTTTTGAAGCCGCTCAGTTTGTAGGCGCGCGGGTTGCGAGGAAGGAGGAGACCTGCGATAGACTGTAACCTGCCATCCAACGACAGTGGCGCACACAATTTAATTAATATAGGTATTGATTAAAAGAAAAATATGTGGAGTTTCATATGATTATAAAAACTTTGGCAAAACTTGTGATATACAGATCTGATGTGTTCATAAAATATGTGTTTGTCTTCATTAAATAGGCCGATTCTAAGAGAAAAATAATTATTATTTCTACATTTGAAGCAATGAAAAATTTACACTGCACTTTTAATATAAGAAACAGAACTGATAAAGATAAGAGGGACAATAAAACAACTTTCGATTCTAGTCTTTTATTGAATATATTTTTAGATTCATATACATATTCTATAGTCATATTGAAGATTATACTTTTTATTACAAGATTT